>NDGM011246920.1:4455-20767 GCA_002564305.1 Octomys mimax
TTTTGGTCAAGCTGTAAGTGTGACAGTATTGATCAATTCATGATTCTGCCTCAATGTACGGGACAAGTGGAAGCACTTTCCTCTGGCCAGGAGGAGGCACTATTTATCGAACCTTTTCTCTATTTCAGACTTCATTTTTAAGGTGTGATTTTCTTTTGCTGCTTATACGAGTCTAGGTGTGGCGTATCTTAGTGACTAGGTATTTTGTGGCTCTCACTTCGTTTTGTGGCGGAGCTAATCCATGAAGATATGTTCTAAGCCCCCAAACACAAGATTTGTGTTGTATCCAGAAGGTGTCTCTGCGGTTAATAAATGAATGATGACAAAGTAGTTATGTACCTTAACTAACCTGAAATATAGTAAAGGAGCTGATTAGAAAAGACAGCATCATGATACACTTCCTCTTGATGGCCTTTCCTCTGTGCCACCTAGCAGTGTTTGTCCGAGCTGATGTCACTTTCTTTCCTGGTGTAGTCGATGCTGCATTTGTACTAACGGTCATGAAAGGAACATTATCCTAAATACCAAAACAGGATCAGACATAAAACCAAGAAACATATTTGTAGAACAACGGAAAGGCTTGTGGAAGTACGTTCAAGAAAAATCTAATCTAGCTTTAGGAAAGGAAGAACTGTTGGGAGTTAGTGGAGGCTGCCTTCCATGGTTTCTGCTGCCTGCTCAGGTGAGTAATTCCCAGGACACTCAGAAGCCACCAAAATTCTTGTAAATGCAGTCTACCTATTGTGTCACAGATTTTCCTTTGATTCTGACTTCCACAGTAGACAGAATTACCCCTCTTTGAAAGGATGTGTACCGGTATCTTGAGTGAGCACTTCTGAAAATTGTAGGCACAAGATTTTAGCTTTGAAATGTGCAGAAAAGATGGAGCGGAACATTGGGTGCTGCACTGATGACAAATTTGTAATATCCATTTCTCACCTTGTCTTGTGCCTGTTTGTACCGCTGACCCCTGATTGTGATCAGGTATCTACGCTTTCCCTGCCTCCAGAAGGAGGTAGAATACAGTTGTGTGGCACTTTCTCAATAATAGTATGTAGCCCAGTGGCAAGTGGCTCATAGTTTCTCAGCTTATGTGCAAGGAGAAAGGATTTTGTGTCTCTGCCATCTATTTATCATTACTAGGAAGCAACTAAGTCAATCTTTCACTGTCAACCACTTTGAAACTCAAAAGAGACCAGGATGAGGCAGATAGTAAGAGAAAAAGAAGAAGACAGGGACATGCTTTGCCTGTATTTCAAACGACATAATTCTGCAGGTCTTTATTTTGTGTCTGAATGCTGCTCTGCCTCTGTGTGTCTTGTGTGTGACAGTCATTTCCATTATTGTTTAATTTCTGTCCCCATTTCTAATCTTGTTGAAAGCATCCTAATTGTTTTACCTGAAATTTTGTGCTTCAAAATTTGTAGAACTACACTACTTCTGGGTATCAAAAGGGCAGTTAGATATTTTTCTAAAATTCCTCTGAACAATTACTGTAATAGTAGCAATCCCAGGCAGCACAGCCAACTAAGACCTACAGGTGTGCTGAAGTCCCTCGGTTCTACTCAGGTTCTGTCTCATAGGCAGCCCCAAATTCTAAGCAGATGCAACATCGCATACATTCACATCTTTCCTTCCAAGGAGTCTCTGTGGTAAATTTCCTTCTATCCCTACAGAGGAGACCAATCCAAAAGGAAGAAGCAAGACTGCCAAAGCAAAAGTCACTAACAGTGTAAGGAGCCCTGTTGGTTTATGGAGCGCAGTCCTGGAAGCCATCAACGTGTTGGGACATTGGCAACATAGATTTATGGAACATCATGATAGAGACTCCTTGCCCTTCCTCCTCAGGCTCCTCTGGGTCCTCTTCTCACCTAGACCTCGATGTTGAATTTTCTGTTGGCCTTTGCAGAATCTGGTTTAATCAGGAGTCCTGTTAAGTCAACTTAGAGAGAAACCTTGCTCCCTTGATGTCCTATTACCCCAATCCTGTCTTAGCAAAAATCATCCTATATTTGATGTTTCCCCTTAGAAATTTCCTATCCTCAGGACCTCTCTGTCATTACCATCCACTCCCTGCCCCTTAGCTATCAATTTCTTCTTGTGCTTATATTGAGAGTTGAACTCAGCCTTCTTTGTTGCTATTTCTTGCCACCTATCACTATAGTTGCTGATAAAATCTTCCTTTCCAAGTTAAAGTGTCAGAACAAGTTCTCCATCATGGTAGACGCGGTGGAGACCTAACAAGACCTGGGCCTCATGTGATAATAGAGTTGGTTTTCCCAGAATGCTTTTGGGTCCAGCCCTGAAAACCCTTCCTAACTTAGAGAATGAACCTCAATTTAGGTAGCTCCCTCAAAACCCTTCAGTCAATCTCGTAACTGAGCCACCATTTCTACCCTTTAAGCTTGTAATGTCCTGACTGAAATTCCCATACCCTAAAGGTCCAAAGGACCCAAAAGATTATTCAGCAGAGCTGCACTCCTCTCCCTGTGTGTCGAACTTCTCAGCTAACACCTTTCCAGGCTGTCCTTTGCAGTGTCACTGTCCACATCTGGATTCTACATGACACGATCCTCACTCCCCATGAGGGCAGAGAGCAACTGTGGTCAACCTAATTTCTGTGAGAGAAAACTATTTTCCTCTCTGCAGGCTTCAGGCAGCTGTCTTTCTGTGAAAACAGCAGTAATACCTCTCTGTGCTGTCTAACATTCACCTTCTCTGATTTCTTAAGGTTAACTGTGGTTTGGAAAAGTTTAATACGTGATTGTTTATTAGAGTTCATGATTTCCAATTTGTTTTGATAAATGTCACAGATAAGATAGCGTGTGTTAGTGTATTTTGCATTAAAAAGTTTTATTAGTCATGATTTACTTCAAAAAGGGAGAAATGAATCTGTCTTAGCTTTTTCTATTTTAACTTTTGAAGGAAAATAGATATTTATTATGGTACTGAAACATTCTTCAAGGCAGGGCAGAGAGCTCAGTAGAATAAGTGCCTGCCTGGCAAACACAGTGTCCTGAGTTCAATCCCCAGTTCTGAAAAAACAAACAAAAAAGCAAAAAACAAAAACAAATTATGGCCTGGGAGATGGCTCAGCAGAATAAGCACTTGCCTGGTAAGTACAATCCCTAGTTC
Source organism: Octomys mimax (assembly GCA_002564305.1). Classification (NCBI taxonomy): domain Eukaryota; kingdom Metazoa; phylum Chordata; class Mammalia; order Rodentia; family Octodontidae; genus Octomys; species Octomys mimax. Next base: position 7,591 of record NDGM011246920.1, read on the forward strand.
TACAAAAAAAAAAAAAAAAAAAAAGGAAACATTTTCCATTATGCCTCCAACACTTACTCTGTCCACGCGTGTGAACTACATTGCGTTTCCTATCGGTTCTCTGTTTTCTGTTCTCCAGTGGAGGAGGATGGTGCATTTCATTCTCTTTGTTGATATTGCTGGCATAGAGCATTGCTTTATAAAGAAGGACTTGTATTAAACTTGGACCCCAAAGGGGAATTTTAGGGTCTGAAATGAACCATATGAAACTAATTTCTAAATACTATGTCTTGTAAACTACATAAAATTTAAATGTCTCATACCCTTGTAACATAAGGGCTTTTGGAGGTAGCTTGTGAATATTATTACTCATTTTAGAGTACCTACATCCTATGAGTCACCAGTACTGCACTGAGTAGCGGACATCTATTGTATGCCTGAAAGAGGTTCATCTATTGAACCTGAAAGAGGTTCGGGGGGTGCGGGGCACACCACAGTTGTAGTGCGGGCTCCACAACTCAGGCTCCTCTACCATGCATGATGGGTTGCCCTGGCTGTGGGGCAGCAAATATTACCTTCTTCTGGCAATGGTTTAAAGAGGAAGGGAGACAGAATGACAAGAGAGGGTTTTTCTCTTGTCCTCTTTTGTACCAATGGAAACCTGCCCTACAGTTGGTGCAGTAGACTCTATGCAACATTGTAGACTGAATGCTTGTGCCCCCTCATTGCAAATTCCAGTGTAGAGATCCTAGTGCACACTGTGGTGTGGCCAAGGGGTAGTGCTGTGGGGAGGTAGTTAGATAATAAGAGAGATCCCTCATTAGTGGGCTCAGTGCCTATGTAAGAAACAAGTGTTTGCTGTCTTTCCACCAAACAAGGACACAAAGACATGAGAGTCACCTGTGGGTCAGAAGCTTCCACAGGAGTCTGCTGTCACCCTGAACTTTTAGCATTCAGAACTCCAGACCTGTGAGAAATAAGGGTTCATCATCAAGGTCCTGCAAGCTCTGGTCCTCTTATAGCAGCCCTGAGGTATTTATGGCATGTGCAAAGATTTCATGACAAAATCAGTGCAAGATTTCTTTGTTTGCTAATGCAAGTATTTCATGTGCAGAATGTACCATGGCCCACGCGTGGAGTTGGTAGCCAAAGAAGCAATGGGCGCCAAAGTCAATCGACACTTTCTTGTGCTGCGGGACCATATCACTGACCTGAACTCAGTGCCTTACTTCTCCACGAAAGTAGGACTGAAAACCTGACAATCCCTTTTGCCAACCCCACCAAACAGTAAGTAGTGAGGAAACTTTAATAAATTTATTTTTAAATTATTTTCTTCCCTTTTTTGTTAGCATATGTTTGAACACATGACAAATACATACACTGTGGGATAGTGGCATATATATAACATATATATTTATATATATACATATATATATTTATTTATTTATTGTTGTTGATCTTTTTCACTCCCTCTTCCAGTGCCTAAAGCAGTATACAGATGCCAAGAGGATGGGAAATAGGAGGGAAACTACAGCACTGAAAGACACTGGCAGACTTGAACTAAAGGAAGCACAGGGGGTGGACCAAAGGCTTCAGAAGTTTTGTTAGACGTGGTAGCACAGGCTTCTAATTCCAGCATTAAGCATGTGGAAGCAGGAGGCCAGCCCGGGCTACACAGTGAGATAAAGGCCATCCTGAAGAACATGGCAAGACCCTAGTTTTTAAAAAATGCTATTGTGTGCAATTAGGTGCCTCACATGAATAGCTTTCTCCTTTTGTCTCCCCCTGGAAGTCTTTATTTCATCTGGCTTATTTGCATTTTGAGCCCTGTGGGCAGATGGATTTCTAAACCCATGTTCAGAATAATCCCGGTAGCTGCCATTATCCATAACTGATCAATAACAAAAATAGTATAAAGCACATAACAAAAATAGTATAAAGCACAATAGGAGATTCTGTCCAGCAATTATTCCTCCCGTTCTTCGGGTATGTGACCAGATTTTTAGGTTACAGGCTGTTTAATTTTCAGATGCTGCAGCACAGGTATAATATGATCTCAAAGGAGAAGAACTAAAGCCTTTAAATATTTCTTAAATAAATAACCCGAGGCTCAGCTTCTGTAGATTCACAGGCACCAAATCCATATCAACCTTGTTGTCAAAGTCAGTTGAACCAGTTTTACTTTAAACCTCCTCTAGCAGGCCTTATAACCGTATTCAGAGCTCTTCATGCTGATAGACCCACCTCTGGGAAGACACCACTTCCTGGGATGTTTTAGCAACTATGAAACCCTAATTCTATTTTGTCTCTTGCAAAGTGTTGCTCTTCCTCAGATAGTCGTATTTATCAATTCTACAATAGCCATGCAGAAGAGGAAGCAAGCTTTTGTGTTTTCATTCCTTAAAGACTGCATATAATTTTGCACCAGGGATTGAACTCAGGACCCTGCACTTGCCAGTCAAGAGCTTATTCTACTGAGCTATCTCCCTGAGCCCAAAGACTGCGTATTTTGCAGAGCCAAAATAGCTCAGTTGGGAGAGCATTAGAAGGAAGATTGCCCATTTCCCCACAGAGGCTCTGGTTCCCAGGACAGAGGCATGTCATAAAAAGGAGCCAGCTCTGCACTCCCAAGACCCCCTTTTGTTCCCCACCTTCAGTGAATTGCAGCTTATTAGGATCTTGTTTCCTTGCTGTCCATCTCATGCCCAGGGATTCTGTTTAAGTGGCCTTTAGCTGGGATCCAAGAACTTGACTTTCTAAGGTGTTCTGCAGTGACGCTGGCATGAACTGCCCCTAAACTGCAGCACGTAGCAGGCTGAAGCAAAGTTCCCTCTGGGCCTGGAAGTGCCTGAGACAAGGAATCCCCAGGCCAAAGGCCAAGGAAAGCCTCTTTCAAACAATGTGTGCAGGCACCTTGACTAGCATGGGGACATCAGCATGGGGGCATCAGTAATGGCATACACAGCAGGGGGCCAGTGGTTGGGGACAGAGATGTTAGCGTCCAGGGACTTGGCACACTGCTGCCTGGACAGCTGCATCTCAGTGTTCATGGAATGTGCCATTTGTACACACGCACGACCAAGGCCCAGTCCACGTACTGACACGATCTCCTACACACACCTTTTATTAGATGGAACTTTTCCCCTTTTTCATTCCTGGAAATGCATATTATTGTTTTCCTTTTGATTGCCTCTTAAGATTGTTGGATATTTAAGCTTTCAAATTCTTTCTCACTAATAAAGATCCCAAGGAGCTGGGAGCTGGGTTGCCACACGAAGTGACTCCTCTGCTTGGGCCCCCTGCGTGGCTCTGCACACCAGGGCAGTGTCTGTCATCATCACTACACAGGAGAAGAAGCCAAAAGAAGAATTTGTTCTATATATTCCTGTCTCTAGAGCTACCATTTTGAAATGCTAACCCTATCAGGTGGAGAATTCTGATAAGAAAGAGATGTCCCTATCTCCAGAGTCTTGTCAAAGGCACAGAAAGTAGCAGCAGGTGTTCCCTGCTGACCTGTTGTTGGTGGTGGTGGTGGTGGTGGTGTGCGTGTATATGTGTGTGTGTGTGTGTGTGTGTGTGTGTGTGTACAGAGACAGCTTTTCCAAGGGTCCCATGCCAGGGATACAGCTGTCCTCACTGACATTGTTTCCGACAGTTTTCTTAGAGTGCACAAAGAGCCTTGTTTATTGGTTCTCAATAGACCAGGGCCCTGAAGCCAAAGTGCAATTAGTGGAGAGAATTACAGTTTCTGAGATTATTGCTTTTCTCTCTGCTGCCCTCCTCTTCATGTAAGTCCCATTCCAGAAACAATGGCGACACCCTGGGAGTCCTGCTCTCAGGCCTGGCTTGGCATCAGGGTTGGGCTGCCCTAGGTTCAGGTCAGGTGGTCTTGTACTCAGGCCCATACTTGCGGCTGGCTCCTCAGTTTTCCTAGGAAGCTGCCCGATCAGGGCTTAGTTAGCGCTACCATCTTCTAAAGGCTCATGAAGGGCTATGTTTGTCTCAAACCCACTGCCACCCATGCCCAGCTCAGGGGGATTCTTTCTGGAGAATCTTCCAAAGTGCACGTTTCTGTCTTTTTCTTTAGACTCTCAAAGGTGAGCTTCCCATTCTGGACCTCCGAAAGAAAGGTGTTTTTCATCTTTTGATCAAATGTTGATCAAACTATTTTAACTGTACAGTGATTTCCATCTGCTGGTTATTATTTTGTTGCCCAATGTGAGACACATCGCTGAAAGCAGAAGGGTCTATTACCCTCTCCGTAGTGTAAGCTCCAAGAAGAATGAAGTTCTGAAGACTGCGTGTGTTCTCAGGGACACTCAGTGTATATTCTCCCTCTGGGTGAATCATTGACTTAATGAGAGTTAGTTGTTACTTCCATTTCTAAGCCTATTGAGTGACTTCCTCTTAAGCAAATAAACTTTGGGCATAAATTAGGAATTTAACCAATAGCAGTTTTATCATGAAACTCATGAAACTTAGAACTCTGTCTAACCCTGTCTTGTTATGAAATCATTTCCACTGAGACTTCAGTGTGGTACAGCACTTACATTTATAAAACTATAAATCTTTCAGGTCATTGGAAAACATTTTTACGAGAAGTTTTTTTTTCATAGTAAATTATATCCCATTCTTTTTTTCTGTCAACTTTCCCATACTCTTGCAAGAAATAACAATGGCAATGGCAAACTCTACACTGTCATCTTCTCAGCTTCTGAAAAGTTCCTTTGTCCCAACTGTTTCTCATCACTTGTGCTACTCCTGGAAGCACTTACCACAGGGCTGGTGGCCACAGGAAGATTGTAACCTGCCTGCCCTTTCCTGGGCACAGATACTCCCAGGGGGGAGTAGCAGTTCTTCCCCAATCCCAACTGATTTCAGAAGACAGAGTCAGACTGATATTCCTGAGAATAAAATTCTCCCCGTGGAATACTTCACATATCCAGCCTTCAGGGCCATTCCAAAGGCATAGGACTGCACAAAAGCAAAGACCCTCCTGCCCTTTAAAGGCTCTGTTTTTATTAGGAAGTTCTTAATGCTTGTGAACAAAAGGAGCTGCCGGATCATCTTGCACTGTCCTTGGCCAGTGTCACGGCTGGCTGTGCCAGCATGGCTCACCTTGGCCCCAGGGAATGTGAAGAGTGGGCTCCCTATCAGCTGCTTAAGAGAGAGGAAAGGCAGTAGGGCTGCGAAGTCACCCCCTCCTGGTTGAGACAAAAGCAGATGAAAGATGGGCCGAGCAGAGGCTGTTTGCAGCTCCTCTGCACAGTGCACCTGGCTGTAGCTTGAGGGAGGTTTAGTGTTTGAAAATGAGGGGTCTCTACCTCTTCATTCTGAATCTGAGGCTGAGCACAAAGGTTTCTACAATCAAGAATTTTATAGTTGTGACAGGGACTTGTCAGACCGTGAAGGCCTGATGAGCAGCCCAAGGAAATGCCGGCTTTAGTTCACACTGAAATGTGATCACAAATTCAGCCTCTTGCGGTGTGCATCCTTCCCCTCACCTTTCCGAGTACTTAAACATCACAGTAAATTGCCTGTCAGCTTCCCCCAGTAGAAAGACAGATAAAGCATTTCAAGTCTTCAGTGAATTATAATTTATTTATTTGTGGGTTGAAATTTTGGCTTCCTTTATAATGATATAAAATTATTTCAACTAGAAATTGGTTTTATATTCTCTTGCCTTTCACTTTGTGGCAGTGGTTGGGACCATATGGGAGTGCTGGTCATGCACAAGGGTGTTTAGTGTTCTAGATCAGTGATGGTGGACCCATCAGAGCGTTCAGTGATGGCAGCCACCATAGCACTTGGGCCGTAGGCTTGCCAGCACTGCTCCAGGTCATTGTGCTGAACACATAGTGGTGGGGAAACTGTTGTGCAAGCTGAGCTTTGCAGACTGGTGACTCCTAGAAGAAAGCTCTTGTTTTTCTTTTTTTGTGTTTCTGCTGTAACAAAGACTTGGCATACAGAAACACTCAATGAAAATTTTATTAAAAACTGGCATTTAGGGGCCAGGAGATAGCTCAGTAGAAATGGCATTTAAAAATTTCCTATTGAATTTCAATAAAAATACATGTTTAAAAATAATTTTAAAAGTATTTTGTTTTGGCATAAGATGGTATGCCAGTATAGAAGTCAAACAATAGCAAATGTTGGAGAGGCTGTGGTGAAAAAGAAACCCTTCTCTGCTGTTGGGGGGAGTACAGGTTGGTACAACCACTGTGGAAATCAGTATGGAGATTCCTCAAAGAGCTAGAATTAGAGGTCCCACTCAATACAGATACTCTCCTCCTAGATATTTTTCAAAAAGAACTGAAATCATCATACCACAGTGATATATGTGCACTCATGTTTGCAGCAGCACCACTTGTCATAGCTAAATCTCAAAAAACAACCCAATGTGAGGAATGGATGAAAAAGATGTGGTATTTGTACACATCGGAGTATCATTCAGCTCTGAAAGATAAATTCAAGACTTCTGTAGATAAATGGATGCAGTAGAGAATACATTGGTAAGTTAAATAAATCAGATCCACATGTACAAACATTGTCTTATTGCCCTAGTATGAGAAACTGAAAGAGTAATGAAAATCTAAAGGGCACAACAGATACCATGAAGGAGAAAGAAACTGTTCAATAGGAAGGAAGAACTGGGATGTGGAAGGGTCAAACAGATATATTTAGGTACATATGCAGGATAGTTTGGATAAGTTTATTATCAATTTCTGCTGGTCTTTTGAAAGGATCAGTCAATGCTTAATATATTTTTTTTGTTTTCTACTTTGATATTTTTGCCTCTTTTGAATTTCTTATAATTTCTTTGTTATTTTTTTTTCCTTAAACTAATCCTGAAACTTTTTACCTGGTAATCTGAACAACTAATTTGAAGATAAGATGGTGCAATACAGAAGCCACTTTTGAATTCTTTTAAAAAAAGTATGTGTTTTTCAACAATCTCTACTATTTACTGATATATCAGGAAGATTAAATGCACACCATCCTAGCACAGTATTATAATTAATTCCATTTTATTGGTAGAGAACCGAGGTCCATCCAAAGAGGTCAAATGTCTTCCAGAGGCCTACCTATATTTGATTTTAGGTTTCTTAATAGACTTTGTTCAGTAATCATGTAGCCTAAGTATGAATACATTATGCTTTCAATCTGAATCATGATGTGCACTAATGAAACATTTTATAATCAACTATAGAAAATTAAAAGCCCTGTACACAGAAAGAAACACACCATGCCAAAGAGCCTCCTCACAGACTAACCATCCAAGGAAGAACAAAGGAAGAGGGAGAAAGTGGAGAGGACGCCTCCCACCATTGTGTTTGACAAGGTCAGTCAACTGGGCCCCGCCTTGGTAACAGTGTTATGAGCCCATCTTCCAAGAATGTACGGAATAAAATGAACTGTGGATAGGAAATGGTCATAGGCAGTTTATGATGTTGGAGGACTCAGACAAGAGTCATCATATGTCTCCATGGTAAGTATTACTGGAGAGATGTTGATTAAAACAAAAGTGAGTCCCCCATGGAAATGAATTCTAAATAACAAATGTAGCTCCTCCTCCTCCTCTTCCTCCTCCTCCTCTTCCTCCTCCTCCTCCTCTTCTTCTTTTCTTCTCCTTCTTCTCCTTCTTCTTCTTCTTCTTCTTCTTCTTCAAGATAAGTGAAAGTTGTCCCTCCAGTCCTAAAGTGTGGGCTTCACATAGTGACTTCTTTCCAAAGAGTAAAATATGGGAAAAAAAAGAAACTTCACAACGGAGAAATCTAACAAACCATACCTGTGCCAGGTGATCAAGGTCAACCCAGGATTGCCAAGTTCTGTTGAAGCTATGTGTTCTCAGTATGTGTAAAAATTACAGTTTACCACCATTCCTTCCAAACTACATAACCCCACCATAAGAAAAACACTGGATAAACAATTGAGTGACATTCTGCAAAACACATGACGTGTACTCCTCACAACTATCAAAACAGCTGTCATTCAAACCATAGTCAACTGATTATGACTTCTGACCCTAAAAAACTATTCAGTGTCAAGAGAACTCTAAGGTAATATGTATGATGACTAAGTGCAATATGATAACTTGGGTGAGGGCTAGGGAGATAGCTCAGTAGAATAAGTACTTGCTTGGCAAGTGCAAGGTCCTGAGTTCAATCCCTGGTACCACAAAAAAAAAAAAAATAAATAAATAAATAACTTGGGTGAGATCCTGAAACAGAAAAAGGATGAGGTTAGAAGTAAGGAAATCTGAACATTTAATAAGACTGGATCAATAACAGCCCATTAGTTGCAAAACATATAAAATGGTAATGATAAGGGAGACTATGGTTTTTATTATTCAGGAACTCGACTGTTTCTTCAATTTTTCCTATAAGTTTTTTGTCTATTGGAAAATAAAACAATACTTAAAAAACTAAAAGGGAGTTTTACCATAGACTTATGCATACTAGGTGAATACTTAAGCTCTCTTAATTGAGTAGTTTTTGCTGTAAAATGGCAAGATATTCTGGGCGAACATTTCATAACCAACTTAATGATGATCACATTCTCTAAAGTGGGAGAACACGTGCTGCCTCTCAGGAACCTTCTGCCTGCAGCAAGCACTCACCATGAATTGGACGCGGCAGCAGCAGGCAGATGGAAGAAGCAGATGGGGTTTGATGACCGCTCTGTGGCTATGGTTTCAACAGCACAGCAAGAGAGGTGTTCTCCCTCCTTAATGCTGGTCTTTCCCGAAGCAGGGGCTGAAGGAGGCAGCGGGGCTTAATTCAGTGTGTTCCAAATGAGTTAATGGTGACAGATCGGTATTGGTTATCACAATGATTTGAATATATCCTCAAGATGATCTCCCAATGTTCTTAGGGGTTCTTATTCCAACTTCTTTATAATTTCTTAGAAGTTATATAACCATATATATTATATATATTTATATTTCTATTTATATATTATAGAATTTTTAATGTATGTGTGTTACAGGGTCTCACTACGCAGCTCAGGCTCACAGTGATCCTCCTGTTCTCAGCTTCCCCAGCACTGGGATTACAGGTGTGCACCACTATGCCCAGATGCTGGCTGTCTCAGCATGCCCTGAGAGTGGGGCTGGCATAGCATGGGGTGCTGAGGATTGAACAGCAGTCCCTGTGCTTGCCTAAGCTTTCCTAAGCAGATGGTTCAGTCTGCTGAGCTATCTCACCAGATGTATTTTTCCAGTACTTAAAAAAATACAATTCATAATTTTTGTGTATATGCTTGGGTAATTGAATGAAAAGATTAATGTCTGTGTGGAATCTTTAGATTTTTTTTTAAATTTTTATATATTTGTTTTTCTTGGTGGAACCGGGGATTGAACTCAGACCTTGCACCTGCCAGGAAAACACTTATTCCACTGAGCCATGTCCCTGGCCCCTGTGTGGGATATTTATCAGTAAAATGATCCATGAAGGTGACATGTTGGCAAAGGTGTCCTTTGTCTTCCCTGAAGACTCACTAGCCACAGTTCTCTGTGACTCTCTTAGTTACCTTTCTGGCTGCAGAGAAAAAATACTGAACACCGAAAGTTAAGGAGAAAAGGTGCCTTCTAGCTCAGCTTGTACAGGTGGCAATTGGGGGCCAGCAGGCTCCAAGGGTGGCATGGCACGGGGCATCACTGAGGAGAAGGCTTGTGGCAGGGCAGGCAGGAGGTACCACACAGCATGCAGTAGCAAGGCTGCCAGGAGCACAAGCTGCGCTTTCATCCCGCCCTGTTGTCCTATGCAGGTTACCAGCCTTTTGGGTAGTGTCCTCCACATCCCAAATGGACCTTCCCACCATGCACACCCAAAAAGACTATTGCAAAAATTGTTTTCACCATATTTCTTGTTGTTAATAGAACAGATACTAAAAACTTGAATCAAACTATCATTATCAGTAAAAGTTTATGATTTCTTGATAATTCCACTCATAAAGCTAGCCTTATTTTTGTGATCTCCAGTGCTTGAAAGAATAAGACATGAACATAAAGGAACTATTCAAAGGCACATATCAATATTTCAGTGATGAGTATATGCTATTTATATGGTTCAGGGTTATTTAACTTTATATGGAATGTATTTTCTTGTGTTGTTTTAGTAATCTTACCCTGAATGCACATTGCAGTATAACTGAAAAAAAAAATCGAGCATCGAAATCATAAAACACATCATGAACTAAAGTGCTTTTTGTTAAATATTTACTACTTAGTGTGTTTATAGTGAGGACTATTGTGAAACTTTTAGTTTCATCACAAGTTGAGTTACATTATAGATATAATAGTTATTATTTCTGTGATATAATGCAAATCTTTTTAATTTTGAATTTGACAATTTCCACTTTAGTCAGATTATCTTTGATTTGCTTTTAATAAAAGAAAGATTTCCTGAGCAATCTTATGGTTTTTCCAAGCTTATTAGAGGGCATTAATTTACTCAAGAGGTTATTGGGTTGTTAGAAAATTTAATAACCTTCATTTGCATGTGATTATTTACATTTTTTATATTAAAATTTATGCTGAAGCATTATCTCAAGCCTCAGTTTTTCTTATAAAGCACTTATAACTAAAGAAATGTGACAGTATCTTCTGGTTTTGTATATTTAATGATTGAAGTGTAGAAGTTCCCACTGCTTTGAAATATAGGCTGGGGGTGGTTACTTTTAGGTTTCTAGAAAACTCCCACTGCTTCTAGCATTATACTTAACCTCTGTGTGATAGTCAAGATTCATTTTCTACATAGTATTGCCTTTCATGTCAAATTAAAATTATAGCCAGATAAAAATGTCAGGGACAGGATCACATTGACTTACTCATTCTAAAATAGACATTGTGGGCTGGCCAGATAGCTCAGCAGACTAAAGCGCCTGCTTAGGCAGAGTGCAGCAGCCAGGGTTCGATCTCCAGCGTGCCATGCTGGCCCTGCCCCTGGAGCACACTGAGAAGACGATTGAAACTGGGTGTAGTGGTGCACGCCTGTATTCCCAGGGCTTGGAAAGCTGAAACAAGAGAATCACTATGAGTCTGATCTATAAAGTGAGACCCTGCAGACCATATAGACCATGTCCTAAATACATAAATAAAATAAAATAGACATTGCTGGAAGATTCTCTGGGAAGAAGACTGTTCGTTGATTACTTGGTTGATTTGAATCAGGAGTGTGTTGGGAAGTGGGGCTTTCTCCCTGAAGTAGATGAATAGGAAGTAGCAAGAAAGATGCAATGGAGTGAAATACTAAGAGAAATAGGAAACCAGCCTAAAGAACTAATTTAAGGTTCTGGACACATTAACCTGGTTCCAACTGATCAACTGGCTCAAGAGTTCGAAGTAACTCCTAAGTAATGATGGTGAGGTGTCTTAGTTACTTTTCTCTCATTGCTGAGCCAAAATACCTGACACTGAGAATTAAGGAAGGAAAGGGTTATTTAGCTCACAAGTAGTGGAGGTTTCAGTCAATCCTCAGCTGACCCCAAGGCAGAATGTACCTGGCAGGCTACAATAGTTTATGGCAGTGGAAAACAGCAAAAAGCAAAGGAAGGAGGAGCAGCTGCGGGAGCTAGCAAGCCTCTCTCCCTTCCTTATATTGTATTGAGGCTGTCTACCCCAGGGCGGGTGCTGCACTCACACCCATAATCCCAGCACTGGATCATGAATTAATCACAAACTCTAGAAGCCTGCTCTAATAACTGCAGAAGGCTTTGAGGGGACAACTAGACACAAACCACAGCATAAGGCAAGTGTATACTCCTCCTTAAAACCCATCCTAATAATACTGATGCTTCTGTATTTTAAAAATTCTCAGTGAGACAGCAATTGCCACAACCATAACCCGAAAGTTAGACTCTTCTTGAAGTTTATCTTCTAACTAGGGTGAAATCAACACTAAAACAAGTGAAAGAACATACATTTTCAGACGGAGCCAGAAACATAATTAAGTTTTATAGTCACAATTGCCCTGTGGATGTACTCTAGAAATGACAGAATTGTAGTGGAGGTTGAATTGAAAGAGAATTGATACCATCAATAGCACTTTTATATGACCCTGGCCCAACTACGTAGCTCATAGAGGTATCAGAGGGGAGGTTAGGTAGGGTAGCGAACGTACAGATTCCTTACTGTTACTGCAAAAGCAACTGCCTTTCAGATGCTTAAAGCTGAGAAAAGGAGAGAGGATAAAAGCAGGCAAAGAGGCCCTAACAGCATGGTTCAGAGAGATGTGTGGGGTAAGGAAGCCCCAGTAGGAGTTAAGCCTATTCCCACTTACAGCCCCGCTCTATAGTATAAAAGGAATCAAACTTGTGCACAGACACAAGCAGGATAAACACAAAGAAAAGAAGCACAAATAAAAGTCAGATGAAAGATAAAATATGCACGAAAGGGGGTTGTTAAAAAAGATGACAAAAATGGTATTTCATGATCTCAAAGCAATCACAGACAACATGATTTATTGCTGTATTCCTTTTTAAGGCTCAAGGAAAAGACTCAGGGATTCTAAGATTACAAGACAGTGCCTGGAGATGAAAAGCAAGCTGGATGTGCACAGAAAAACGAGGCAGTATAAGGCCTAAAGTATTACAGTGATGAAGGAGCACACTACAAGCTGCTGCAAGCAAAGCAAGTACAACTAAACTCCTTCCTCTTCACCTTGGCCTTTCAATACAATCTCAAATGAGTAAGAGCAAATACATAGAAATGATTAGAGAGGATATATAAATATGTGACACAGGGATCCAACATTTAAGCAGAACAATGGAACTAAAACTGCACTGAAAAATATGAGAAATATTTTTTTTTGCAATATATCTGTCAAAGTGCAGATTGAAAATGCACAGTATCTGGGAGAAAAATAATTGGAACAGAATGGTCAACAATGAAACACATTCTGTAGTTCAAGAATAAAGAAATGAATTGTGTATGCCTGTGAAATGAAAAGCAAGTCACTTCCAAAAAAAATCACATTTATTTCAAAATTCTCTAAACTCATTGCTGAGAAATAACAGGAGCTAATATATTTTTTAAAAATGGGCAGCATCAGGAGAGGATGAAGAGGAAAATATGACAAAGAATTTACAGCCAGCAGGACTTCTATTCAGGTATGAAAGCAAAGTTTCACGTATATGGTGGGACACCCGGGCCTGACCTTAGGAACTAGATCTGCTTCTCTTGCTCTGCTTCCTGGCT
>NDGM011246922.1:1605-15207 GCA_002564305.1 Octomys mimax
TGAGGCTGACAGATTTGTGGAAGCAGCCACTTAAAGGACTGAGCTAGGGCCAAGCCCCCTACCTGATTTCATATAAGTAGTTAGAAAGATGAGTAAGCACATATTTGAGCCTAATGTTCACTTAATACATACACAAGCTATTATTTTAACCATAATTTTTAACATTAGGGTCACAAATTAGGGAAACCTATAAAGAAGTTTAAAGAAACACAAAAAGATATCTATGGCTCTTAAGCTTTACATTATTTAATATATACATTTAGAAAATAAATAATATTCTGGTAACCTAAAATAAAGATCAACATTTTAACTAAAAACATTAAAGGTAAAAAAGTAAAATACAAATACTATACATGAATGAAGTACAAACACAATGAATTAAAAATAATAAATATATTTATTTAAGTATATCAATAATCACTTTACTCATCAATTTCAAATATACCAAATAAAAGACAGGCAATCTTAAAGTAGATCAAAAACCAAAGGTGAAAATAAACCAGAAAAGTGAACCGTATTTTGTCTATAAGAACCCTTGCCCCCTAGGCTCTGTGCTATGTGGCAGTGCTCACCAATGCCTGCATCGTGGAAATGAACCTAGGTACTGTCCCCTCAGTTTTGTTCTCATTCCTGTCTTGATGCTCTGGGCACCAATATATATGTAGCTAATTCTTAGTTACTTGAGGTTTTCCATCTCTTCACTTGCCCCTTTTCTCTCTCCTCTTTAGACATGAGGTAAAAATCAGCAGAAGTGCAAGGAAAAATAAAAGTGTTCACTAGTGCAGTTGAAAATGTCATCATTCCTCTGCAAGCAAAATTTCAGTAGGGAGAGCTAAACTCAACACCAGTGTCAACTAAATATAATTGATACCTATTCTAATATTTCAATGATAGCAGAAAACACATTCTTCCCATAGTCACATGGAATAGTGATAAAGGAGGCCTAGATTCTGAGTCATAAAATGAAAGTTAGCAAGTTTAAAGAACAGATAATCAGTATCTGGTCTCAGAACACACTAGAAATCAGGTAACAAGGCTAGCAGAAAAATTCCCAAACACTTGGAGATTAAGCAACATACTGCTAAATAACATGTAGATCAAAGAAGAAATCTTTTTTATAATCTGTTTGTTTGTTTTCTTTATTTATTTGGTACAGGTTCTCACTATGCAGCTTGGATTTGTACTGATCCTCCCATCTCAGCCTCTCCAGCACTGGGATTACAGGCGTGTGCCACCATGCCCAGTTTTCAGAGGCTGGCTCCATGCTGGGCCAGCATGGCATACAGTACTGGGGCTTAAACCTGGTCTTTGCACTTGCCAGGTAGGCACTACACTGCTGAGCTATATCTCCAACCCTCAAAGAAAAAATCTTAAGAGAAATCCTAAAATACTGTGAAATAAATAAAAAATGAAAATACAATTTATGGGACAGTGAAAGCTACTTACAAGAAAATTTATAGCACTGAATGCATACTTTAGCAAAAAAGTTTTAAAATTAATAACTAAGGTTTCACATGAGGACACTACAAAAAGCAGAGAAAGTACAAAATAAACAGACAAAATTGTAAAAATTACAGCAGAAATCAATGAAATCAATTTTTAAATAGGTAAAAAAAATCTGAAATGATTATTCACTAAACACATACAATGTTGGCAAACAAACATATAAAAAGATGCTCTATATCATAAAGAAGCTTAAATTTAAAAAATTATATACTACAACATACCCCACATATTCAAATTCTGGTAAAGATGTCAAACAAGAAGAAATCTCATTCACTGCTGGTAGAAATGCAAAATAGTACACTATGGTGGAGCAGATAGGAAGATTAAGGCCTAATTGGCCTCCTCTGTGAGTATGCAAATATGCTGACAAGCTAAGGAAAAGGAAAAATGGCTGAGGTCCTGCTGTTTACCCAGACAAGTACAATGGACAGTGGGAGGCAAACGAATCCTGTGTAACTCTGCCTGTACCCATGTCTGAATGAATAAAGCCAAGGTGTTCCAGTCATTTGGGGTTCTTTGTAGAAGGATAACAAGATGACAAGATGCCCCTGGCCCCCACAAATTTTAACCTAATTCTGTGTCTCTTTGTTTTTAATCTCCATCCTCCCTCTGTCAGGTATAGGCTTGATTCTGTAGAATTAAGTGGTATAAAAATTTTGAAAGACAGTCTGTCATTTTCTTACAAAGCAAACATGCTTTTAATCCAATAGCCAGCAATTGCACTCTTTGGTATTTACCAAAATGAGTTGAAAACTTGTCTACACAGAAATCTCTATGCAGATGTTTAAACCATGTTACTTATAATTACCAAAACTTGGAAGCAACCAATATGTTCTTCAACAGGTGAATGTTTATGTAAATGTTGGTACCTTCAGACAAAAGACTATTCAATGTTTAAAAGAAATATGATACCAAGCTGTGAAAATATGTATTACTAAATTAAAAAGTCAATCTACAAACACTATATATTGTATGAGTCCATAATAGTTGGAATTAGTTTGCATTCTAAAAAAGGCAAAACTATGTCGATACCAAAAACAACAGGGGTTACTAGAGGTTAGAGATATGGGCTATCCTGGTTAGTAAGGAATGAACAGGCAGAGAACAAAGGATTTTTAAGACAGTGAAAATGCTCTGCAAGAAACTGTAACAGTGGATTACATATGTATCATCATCAATTTATATAAACCTGTGAGATACATAATACCAGTAATAAACCTTTATGCAAACTGCAGACTTCCAGTGATGATGACATATCAATGCAGGTTCATCCACCTTTAAAATATGTGCCACTCTTTTGATCCCCGGTGGTGCAGTGCCGGCCCCGCCTTTGGGGCAAGCTAAGATGGAGACTGAGACTGGGCATGGTGGTACGCACCTGTAATTCCAACTCTTGGAATACTGAAAACGGGAATCACTACAAGTCTGATCTGTGTAGTGAGACCCTTAGGCCCTATACTAAATTAAAAAAAGAAAGAAAGAAAGAAAATAAAAAAGTAAGGAAGGAAGAAAAGGTGTCATTCTTTTGTGCAATGCTGACAGGGAAGACAGTAGTGAGGAAGTGGGGATATATGAAAAAAATTTGTATTTTTTGCTCTTCTTTTAGTACAGTACTGTTCTAAAAGTAAGATCTAGTTTTTAAAAACTGAAGTGCCCCCTATATAGTTCAGGCTAACCTTGAACTGAGTATGTAGCCCAGGCTAGCTTCTAACTCACAACAATCCTCCTGCTTCAGCTTCCCAAGTATTGGGGTTACAGGGGTGTGACACCACACTTGGCAACAGTTTTCTTTTTTTTTTTTTTTTTTNATATACATTTTATTTTTATGTCTACAAAGCAAGATCTCTTTATGAAAACTCAATCCCTTGTAGAAATAGTTCTGTAGCTGTCGCTAAATAATTTTTTTTTTTTTTTAGGCATTCTCTTTTTTTTTTCTTTCTTTTTTTTATTGAGTGGCAACAGTTTTCTAAGACAGGGTCTTACTATGTAGTTCAGGATGGCCTCAAATTCATTGCAAAATATGCACCACTCCTTGGTCACAAATTGAGAACTTAGTAAGTAAACACAGTCATCATGTACAGTAGTAAAATTACAAACTTCTTTGGTTTATGAAATCAAGTTTCATTATGTGTATGAAGGACAGGACCAAGTCTGATCATTTATTTCACAAAGGCTGTGAGTAGAAAATACAAAATGAATTTGATGATTAGTTACTGTTAATATTGTACCAATCTGAAACTAAATGAGACTTGTTTTTTCCTAAAAGTTTCTGAGTTACCCCAACCCTTGCTTCTCATATTTAATTTCTAAAATGCTTAATAGAACAAAATGTCTCAGCATTTTAATTCTCCTGGAAGCTATTATTTATGATTATAGATTGGAAACTCAAAGACTATTTTGAGTTTGATGACTATCCAATTACTCTCCCACATGTGAATACAATTACTCTCCCACATGTGAATACAATCTACCTCTGCCACATACCAGTTGAGTGACTTAAAGCAAGTTGTTTAATATTTGAACCTAAGTTTCTTTATCTGTAATAGGAATATTAGGGTCCTTGTTACAACCAAAAGTTCTACTTTGTTTTTATTCTTTTGGGTTTATTTTTAAAATAATGGAAATCAAGAGTAGGACCTGGTGTATGCAAGGTCAGCAATCTACCACAGGGTCAACACTTAAGTTTTATTATTACTTTTTGTTCTAAACATCTAAAGAATAAGTTCCACAGTTAAAGTGAAGTTTGAAAACATCTACAGCAATAGCAAAGGTGCCATTCAAAAAGTTAGCTACCTACAAATTCTTGACACAGATAGTTAACATGTCCCATATGTTATCTTCCTGGGAGTAAGATAACCTTTCTAGGTTATAACCCTAGATAGCCTTGACTAGGTGAAAACCAATGCCATGTCTTCTGTAGAAATATATCCTGGCTACTCAAGAGATGTTTGATTTTTATCTTTTGGCTTAGCTTTCAAGTGTTTTGTATGACCTAGCTAAATGAGGTTTCTAAATACTCAAGTTCCAAATAAGTCAGTTTTTGTACATGTAGCTGCAGTAACAACATTACAAAAAAGACATGAGTTAAGATTCTTGCTTATCTCCATACTTTTGGGTAGAAATATTCTTTACAGTATTTAGTTCTCTTTTTCTCCCCTAAAGTATAAAATATACAACATCTACATACATAAAGTATATAGTCAAATGGATTAGCAAGTATGTATATTCATTTACCATCACAACATAAATCTCTAGTATTCCAGGTTTCTTCATACTCCTTTTCATTTTACTGCTGCCCCATCCTCCAAAAATCTAGAGGTTACTACTATTTCCACTGCTGTCAAATGGTTTAGTTATATCCATTTTGAAACTAACATGAATAAAATTCTACATCATACACTCTTTGCTCACCATTATGTCTGTGAGATGTATCCGTATTATATTTAACAACAGCTGATTCATTTTTTTGTTGTTGCTATATATTTGTATCACATTTATTCATATCACTGCTCCAGTCTTAATGAAGAATTTGCTTGTACCTAGTTTTTAATCTATGACAAAGCTACTATGTACACTGCTATGTCTTTTGCGGGACATCTGCACTCCTTTCTCAGAGAGGTACAGTATTCCTAGACAAGGAATTAGTAGTCAGAGGCTACACATGTTGAACTTCAGTGGATATAACCATTTTTTCAAAGTGTCTTCACCTAGTTAGGAATACCTCTTACATAAATGACCTTAGAGACTGGTTGTTTATTATTTTCAAATATTTGGAAAAGTATAAACAACCTTATCAAAAAATCATCTCACTGCATAGTGATTATGTCTAACGAATAATAATTACCCTCAAAGATTTTCAAGGTTATATAGTAAGGAGTTAAGTCAAAGTCTATACCAGACATGCCACAGTCAGCTTGACTTGAGGAAGAAGATGAAGCAAATGAGGCTGCCTCTCCAAGAGGTCTGATTGTGGAAGAAAAGGCAAGCTTGAGCAAAGTGATCCTAGCAGAAAGGAGACTTCACCAAATTGTTCTGTTCTTGCAAAGAGTCAGAAAGGTCTCTATATATTTGGTTCCTGGAAATACAGGATTACCTTATTACCCCTATTCATAGCACTGAAATCCCTTAATCTCAAAGAGCCTTTAACAAGAGTCCTGACATTAATCAAATCAAAAGAAAGGAGTTTGCTCATAGTTTTACATTTGCTTGAAAATACAGTTCACCCCTGAATAATGCAGTGGTCAGGGGCATCAAACACCATTCCATAAGAAAAAAAATCTGCACATAGCTGTGGACTCCCCCAAAATTTAATTACTAGGCACCTCCTGTCAACCAGAAGCTTTATCAATAATACAAATTATTTATGTTATGTGTATAATATTCAGTGAAGCATACTGCTTACATTTAAATTTCTCAACTTCATGGGAGCTTTAAAAATACAATTATAATGTAACATTTTTTCTGTCATCTAAAATGCAGCATTACCCACATCTTACCCTTGTTCTTTGATGTTATATGTCAGGCTGGGGAAAAAAAATTATATCCTTCTATATCTGCCTACAAGTATGGTATAGTCATTTCCTGTTAATAACAGCCAAACTGACCACTGACAAACTTAAAGCGAGTAATAATTTCAAATTTCTTCAATTCTGAGATTATTACCAATCATGAATATGCAGCTCAGTTCATGTTTGGGATGACTTATACTGCCACTTCTCACTCATCCCCTTGTACCAGTTCTTAACTGTGTGAAATGGCATAAGCCATTTAGGTCACAGAGCACACTTGGGAGAAACACACAGCAATGTGAAAATGCTGTTTTATGTTTATTTAGTTATTTATGTTTGCTGTGGCTCACTGTATTGTTTTTGGTGATTTCTTCATAATATAGTAATTAAACACATAGTTGGTGAATGAATTCTACCCTGTAATGGACTAACCAAATTAAACATTAGCTTTGCCATTTTGGGCAACTTCTACAATTTTATAATTTTATTTTGATATTTTATTTTTTACAGTCTTTCTAAAAGTATAGATCATCTCCACATGTACCAGAATTTAAGTCCAGATGAAAAAGGAACTTCAAAAATTATGAAAAATTATGCTTTCATAATCATTATAAATTGCAAGTAGGAGAGAATAAAAACCAAGTATCAAGTAAAAAATTATTTTAAGACCTCAGTAGACAATTTTTAAAGGATTTACTGTATTATTGGGGTGGTGCTAAGAATTGGTGATAAATGACAACATAGTTTTATATATCCTCAAGGATCTTTGTTTAGTTTCAGAAAACAGACATCGACACAAGTCACTACTATGATGAGTTGATGAGTACAAAAATGTATATACACACAAAATATATGTGGAAAATGAAAACCTTACTTTACACTTCAGGATACAGTAGATGAAAGAAGCTTTACAGAAGAAGAGTAAAACCAATTTTCCCAGGTTTTCTAGGATGAATGGCATTCACTACAAGGAACAGACTTTGAAGTAGAATACATTCCTCTCAAAAAGAACAATATGGGCAGGATATAAAGACAAAAAATTGTATGATACATTTCAAGCCCTCATAGGAGACTGGAGTATTTAGAGCAAGGCAACAGAAGACAACACGGTAGAGGTTGATCAACAGAGGACAAGTGAGTCTTCTGCACACTGAAGAATCTGATCATCATCTTACAAATAATAAAAAAGTAATGGAAAAGCCTAAGTTGGATAGTAATATGATCATATTTGTGCTGCTTTAGAAAGTTCATTCTTACTTCTAGGAAATGAAACTCACATGGGATAAGGTCAGTAGAGGGAAGCCAGCTACTGTGTTAATGAAAATGAAATAATGAGAAACTCTACTAAGAGAGTAGAGTCAATTATAACTTTGTATCACTCCTGAAGAATATATTGCTGACTGTGCATCTTTCAGGCATAGAGTCAAATCATTACAGGTATAAAGAAAGACAATATTAAGCTTCACTCTCTCAGTGCAAGGTATTTAGGCCCTTGACTCCAGTTTCTTGGTAACTATAGCTACAATTACCAAATACAAACAATTAAAAGGGTCATAAGACATGAGGAATTTTATACCTTCAGTATTGTATATAGTTGTAATTTCTTCATTTATGCCATTGTAAAATATATTCAACACATGAATTACTACAATTTAAACAATTTACTGATAATGGATATGTGAGTTTAATATCCAACTTTTTGCTGTTATGAACAATGTTCTATATGCTTTTTTAAAGAAAATGTATTCACAGGGTCTCACTACTCAACTCAGATTCATAGTGATCCTCCTGTTTTCAGTCTCCCTAGGGCTGGGATTACAGTAGTGCGCCACCACGCCCAGTCTCCGTGGCCTGCTCAGTGCACCTGAAAGCAGGACAGGTGCAGCACTAGAGATCGAAACCCTGCACTTGCCTAAGTAGGCGCTTAATCCACTGAGCTATCTCGCCGTTCCTATGTACTTTCTTATACATGGTTCATGGTATAGAAGCTTAAAAATTTCTCTGGAAAATAAAAAATGTGGAATAATTGTAGAGTCATAGGTTAATAGTATGTTTTCAATTAGATACATAATGACAAAATGTTTTCAAAGGGCTTGTACCTATCTGTATTTCCTTAGGCACAGAGAATTCCTACTACTACTTGCCTTGAATGCGAATGGTAATTTTCTTTAACATTCACTAAGATGATAGTATGTGATTAACATTTCTTTATGGTTTTCACTTGCATATTCTTGATTACTAACAAAGCTAAACATCACTTGCTGTCATTATTAGTAAACAGTGTTTCTTATGTGTTCACATCTTAAATTATTCATTTTGTGTTGGACTTAATAATGCAAAGATTTCTTTATTCCACATATTAATCATTTGGTTTTTATCTGAAAAAAAGATTCTTACTTTGCAACTTAACTTTTCCCTCTCTTTCTGTGGCACAGTTATTTTTAAACATGTTTTTAATAAGTATGGATTCACAATATGATGGATTTTTAGGCATATATGATAACATTGGTGATTTTTCAAAGTCAGTGAAAAGCATCACAAAAAAAGCTTTTTAGAATTTAAGATTATTTATTAAACTGAAAATCTGCAATATTCCTTATATTTTTATCTTATACCGATTTCAAGTATTTATTTTTTGTTATTTTTAATTAGTACTTTTTATGTACAATTTTTTTTTCTTTTTGACACATGGTCTCAATGTGCAGTTCAGGTTGGCCTAGATCTCACTTTACAACCCAGGCTGATCATGAACTCACAACCATCCTCTTACCTCAGCCTGGGATTACAGTTGTACGGCATCACGCCTGGCTATGTACTAATTTAGTTAGTACATATTTGTAGCACATAATAATTACATTTCCCTGCCTCCCACCATCCTTTGATTCCTTCTCAAAATTGAAATGATCAGCTTTCCTACTTCCTATTATATATCTGTAATGGTTGATCCATTGTGTCCACTTGAGAGGTTGACCCCCCAGCAGGGTGGATAGCCTGCATACAATAAAAGGTCAATGAGGAAGGCCTGACTGCTAGTTCTTCGTAGGAGCTCCAGTCTTTGCCTTCAACTTGGTCATCATCTCCTGGCTTCTGGTACACTGTTTGCCTTTATCCTGGGCTTCTTCAGCCTTCAGACACAGACTTTTCAGTGTTCCATCATAGACAACATTAGCCTCCTGGTACAAACTTCGACAGAACAACTGCAGTAAGTGCCCAGACCTTGGACTGGACCCCTTAGCCTACAGTATGCAGAGATCCTTTTCATGCTTCCTTATCCAACCTTATGGTTGGCCACCCTAAGCCAAAATTGTTATTTTGTTTTTTCCAAACTTGTAATTTCTTATAATTTGTATACCTTGTATTATACCTGTATCTCTAGTAAATGCTGATACAGTATCTTTTATTTTGGTCTTTATAATTTGGGTTTTAGGAGAAACCATGCATTATTTAAGTTTGTGTGTCTGATCCCCCCCCACACACACACTTAACCTTATTGTCTCAGGGTCAGGGATATAGCTCACTGAAGAGTGCTTGCCTGGCAAGAGAAAGGTCCTGAGTTGGTTCCTGGCACACATACACACAAAATTATGTCTCAAAGTACAATCATTTTCTTACAACTATAACCTGCTTATCGTTTTTTATGGCAGAGCAGCATTCCCTCCTATATAAATACCCATTTTCTTTATGTATTCATCTGTTTGGGAGCATACAGACCACTTCTCTAAGATTTAGCTATTATAAACTGTGCTCCTACACACACACACATGCATGTATCACTGTAAAATGGCGTCTTTAACACTTTCAGGAAGATACCTTGAAGAGGAATAGTTGGGTGGAACACAATGCCTAGTTTTTGTACTGAGGAATCTCCATGCTGATTTCCATTATAGCAGTAACATTTTACATTCCGATCAGTATGGAATCCTCTCCTCCTACAGCCTTGCCAGTATCTGTTACTGGTTGATTTCTTGATGATAGCCATTCTTTCTGGAGGAAGGTGGACTCTTGATGTTGTTTTAATTTGATTTCTCTAATGGCCACAGATGTTGAACTTTTTTATGTACTTACTGGCCACTGGTACTACTTCTGAGAAGTGTCTATTCATTTTAGTTGCCTATTTTTTGATTAAGTATTTTATTTAGGGGGTTTAACTTTTTGACTTCTTTACATTTTCTAGATATAAGTCCTGTGTCTAATGAATAAATGAAAGAAATTTTGCATTCTGTAAGTTCTCCTCATTCCACAGGATTTTTTATTGGCTGAGCAAAACCTTTTTAATTTGATATAGTCCCAATTGCTGGTTCTTGCTGTTATTTCTTGCACAACTGGGGTTCTATTACATTGAACTCAAGTATTGACAAGATCCAGAATTCTTTTTAAACTGCAGTACTGGGGTAGTAGATTAATACATCTAACATGGCATGATCCAAAATTATGTAAGTCTTTTGAATTATGCTGATAGCATAATATGAATAGTATGAAAACATATATGCAGTATACATGAATGGTGTTATATGCCCCTTTAATGGAATCTAAGACATCCCACAAGTCTAGTTATTTACTGAAGGCTTGGTCGCCAAGACAGCAGTGTTCAGAGGTGGGGCTTTTGGACAGTGACTGGGTGATCCTGAGGGCTACAACTTCTTCAGTAGATTCTTCTATTAATGGGATCCTCATCTATCAGTCCTGGTAATGGAGATTTAGAAGATATGGCTGAACTGAGGGGAGTGGGTCCTGAGGGCATAACTTTTTCTAGTCTTTTCCTCCCCATCTTCCCTTTTCTCACCCCTCTCCTTCTGCTTCCTAGTTGTCATGAGCTGAGTAGTTTTCCTTAGTCATTTGTACTTTGTACTTCACAACAATCCCAAAACCTATAGAGCCAGCTGATTATGGACTGCCAGTTCTGAAACCATAAATCAAAATGGACCTTTCCTCTTTTAAATTGTTATCTTGGGGGGGCCAGGGAGATGGCTCAGTGTAGTAAGCGCTTCCGTGGCAAGCGCAAGGACCTGAGTTCAATCCCCGGTTCCGCAAAAACAAAAACAAAAACCAAAAAAAAAAAAAAAAAAATTTGTTATCTTGGGTAGTCTGTCATGGGAGTGGGGAGAAGCTAATACAAACAGTATGACTAGAAGAAAAAATGGTCAGTAATTGTATTCTTTTATAATCATAATACTATTCTTGGGATAATGGGTCCTAGGTCTTTAATTCAAAGTCTAGTCTGGGGACATAGCTCAGTTAAATAAGCACTTGCCTGGCAAGCACAAGGTCTTGAGTTCAATACTCAGTACCTAAAAAAAAAAAAAAAAAAAATCACAGTCCATCATAATTAGCTTTTGTTTTCTGATCATATAACCACCACATTTGAAAGACACATCTAAAACCTAATGTGTAGTCTGTTGAGAAATTTTTTAGTCCAATGTTATAAAAAATAATAATTGGATAGTGAGCATCTCACATATTGTCACAGCACTCTATGTGGTGGATTTTATAAATAAAATAAATCACATTCCCAAGGCATATCATAAATACTAGAGAACTAGTTTTTAAGAGGCAAAGCAATGTTTAGCAAGAAGTAGAATAATAATTCAAATATAAGCCTAGAAACTTGAAACTCTTGTATTAATTCATATTATACCTTAGTGGAAAGATTACTTACAAGTAGCTATTCAAATGGAGTTAATTAAATAGTAAATGTTTGATGGATTTCTACTATGCAGAAAATACTACGCTGCCTGCTGGCAATTAGAACTAGGACAGAATAAAAAAGTCAGAGAAAGATGAAATCTAGCCCAACCACATCGGTCTGACTACCATTATACACATCACTCAGTATATCTGAGCTTTATTTGACAAATAAAAATGGGACTACCATGCAGTGGAAAGGCATTACCTCTACTTCGTGAAATGAGAGCAATAACTTAAAAATAAATAAACAAAGCAAAAATTCAATTTAAAGTTGCCCTTGTCTATCCACAGAGTCTGTATCCACAGATTCAACCAACCAAGAACCAAAAATGCAGTGAGGCCAATGATGGCTGTACCTGAAAGTAATCTAGGGCTGATTTAAAGTATTGATGAAGATACACATAGGTTATATATAAATACTACACCATTTTATATAGGTAACATGAGTATCCAAGGACCCCTTTAGAGGGTCCTGCAACCAATCTCCTATGGATATTTAAAAACAATTTCAGGATGGGAGGATAGCTTGACGGTCTAAGTGCTTGCCTGGCAGCATAAGGATCCGAGTTCAATCTCTGGTACCACATGCTGCTCCAGCCGGCACACCAAGCCAATCACTGAAACCAGGCATGGTGGCACATGCCTATAATCCCAGTGCTGTGGAGGCTGAGACGAGGATCATTACGAGTCTAAGCTGCATAGGGAGACCCTGTACCCAATAATTAATTAAAAAAAAAAATCTCAGTCAAAATTACCAATGAAAATTCTTAAATTACTCAAGTTGTAATTTAAATGATACTATCTCTTATAGAATTTTATAATTAGTTTCAACTGTCATTGTTTGAACACAACAGAATTAGTGGCAAAAACAGCTAGATAAGCTAAACCAAAATTATCTACATTTAAACCTTAAAACTTTTTTAAACAAGTGAGTATAATAAATTTAAATCTCATGTAGGTATAAGATAATTTAGCTTTGATACAAGGAAACATTTCCACCTGTACTCCTTCATCCCTCAGTGCTAAAACTTACCTGAACTAGTGATTTTCATAAGTCACCTTAAGTAATCTGAGTTATGTTTTGTGTCCATATACCTTTACCATCAGTTTCATACTTATCTCCCTCTTAGAGAAGACAACTGAACTTAGTCAGGGAAACAACTTATCAACTACCTGCGCAAATAACTTCTAAGAAGTGAGTAGGTAACAAAGAACAAAAAGAAATTTTAAAAAAAACAAACTTTTAAACCATGAAAGAATTTGCAAATGGAATTAAGTTTTGAAAAAGATAATGTTGCCCTGCCACTAGGGTACCCTGAGGCTGGCGACTGAGACTGGGCATGGTGGCGGCATGCGCCTGTAATCCCAGCACTTGGGAGGCTGAAAACTGGAGAATCACTATGAGTCTGATCTACATAGTGAGACCTTGTAGACTCTGTTCTAAATACAGAAAGAAATTTTTAAAAAGAATCCTTAAAAAAGATTAACGTTATATAAAAAAGATAACGTTATAAAACCACACCCTCAACTATTCACAGTGCTGCTTACTTTAATTTATTCCTGTTAATATAAAAACTATTTAACTTATAAACAAAAGTAATTTACTATGATAGAGCTTTTCTATTAGTAAACTTCTAATCAGGAAAAAAGGATAGAAAAGTGGTATGAGTGGTATTTCTTGTGGTCTTTAACATTTTCTTAATAATATAACCTGGACTTATCCTGTAAATCACTTTAAAGAGCAGTGTATTGCTCACAGATGGGGTTAAAACACAGAAGACGGTATAGTGCAGTGAAAAATATCTGTAATCCTAGCTACTTAGGAGGCTGAAACAGGAGGACCATGATGTCCAGCCCGGCTTGGGCAACTTAGTGAGCCTTTGTCTCAAAAAAAAAAAAAAAA
>NDGM011246930.1:2051-18458 GCA_002564305.1 Octomys mimax
TTCTTTCTTTCTTTCTTTCTTTCTTTCTTTCTTTCTTTCTTTCTTCTTTCCTTCTTTCTTTCTGGTGCAGGGTCCCACTACACAGCTGGGACTCAGGGTGTAGTGGCTTCCTAGTGCTGGGATTACAGGGGTGCCCCACAACACCCAGACTCCATCAAGGGCTCAGTGCTCCTGAGGGTGGGGCTGGCATGGCATGCAGTGCTAGGACTCCAACCCTGGCCCCTGCTTTTACCTAGGCAAGCACTTAGTCTGCTGAGCTATATCACCGGCCCTATGCTTTTATAATATTGACTTCTCTATATGGAACAATTCTGATGAGATTATGGGTCATATTTTTCACCATCTGTAGCCCAGTGGTTCTTTATTTTTATTTAGTATTCTCTTCTCTTTATCAACCTAATATGATTCTTTCTAAGCAGCATATGCTTTATGACAGCGCTCCCCAACCGTCTTGGCATTGAACCGATTTTGCCGAAGCATTGCACAGTCCACAGGGTCTTTTAAGTTTCTTTCTTTGCTAGTATAAGCTCACGATCCACAATAACTACATTCCCCAGCTCTAGCATCACCACCCCAGCTCCACCTCAGAGCAAGAAGCAAGCAGTGCAATCCCTCACCTGGCGCTTCGTGGTGGGGCTCCCTCGCCGTGAGAATCTGCTACCTGCCGGTCTCCCAGGAGGCAGAGCTTGGGTGGCGATGCCTGCGGCGGGAGGTGATGCCTGTGGCGGGAGGTCATGCCTGCGGCGGGAGGTGGCGGACACACAGACGGAGCTTCAGCTGTGGACTGCCCACTCCCTGCTGTGCACCCAGCTCCTAGCGGGCCACACACCAGACTGCTGGAGACTCATTCACTGACCCAAAGGTTTTCTCTCACTCTTGGAGACTGTATTTGTCAGAGGTCTTCCTAGCAAGAGCTGGCTGTGTAACTCAGTCCTAGCCAAAGGCCGCTTTAGCCTGAGCTCTGGTGTCTGAGAGAAGCAGGGACAGACATCCCAGCCCAGGGGGGCTCTTGCCCCTCTGCCCTCTGTGTGCCCTTTGGGATTTCAGTGGGTTGCACAGTGTCCACTCACGTATCCACAGGGAGATTGCAGTCGGCCAATTTCAGTGCTAATCTTCAGCAAAAGCAACCTGACAAATGTACTCAGAAATAATACAACAGCGCTCTGGACTTCCCCTAACTCAGTCAAGGTGACACACTAAATTAACCACCCTAGAACCTTAACACTGTTAATACTCAAGGACACACTGCCTCTGGCGTGAGGATGCGTGTTCTGTTTAGCTGTGTGGCTGTGCAAATCATTTAATCCCACGTCTGTTCATCTGCAAAGGCAATAGGATAAAATAGCAAGACTAAATACCCGATGCAGCTATTTGTAAGGTGAGACAGAGATAGAGAGATAGACAGAGAGACACTCTGTGTGTGTGTGTGTGTGTGTGTGTGTGTGTGTGTGTGTGTGCGTGCTTGTGTATCATTTAGAGCCTCATCTGGCACACTGTGCTAAATGAGCTCACTTATTATTTTTCTTTTTAACATCTTTAAAAAATCATTTATTTATTTATTTGGTACAGGGTCTCTCTATGTAGCTTGGACTCATAGTGATCCTCCTGTCTCACCCTCCTCAGTGCTGGGATCACAGGCCTGCGCTACCAGCCCGATTTTGGGCTGGAGATGGAACCTGGGTCCTTGTGCTTGCCAGGCAGGCCCTTAGACTGCAGAGCTATCTCCCTAGACCAATTACTATTTTTAAAGAACTACACAGATGCCTGATAGTCATTGAGTGCCATCTTGGCCTCAGTGTTGCAGCGGCAGCAGCGGCAGCGTTGAAGACCACGGTCCTAGAAACACGCGGCTCAGGCTGTCAGAACTCCCCGCCATTCCCTTCCACAGTCAGGGTCTGCCCAGCCAGCGAGGGGCCATGGTCGAGGAGCTCACACAGCTCCTTTCGGCTCTGGAAAACTTACTTTGTTCACTTTAGTGCAAGTATGAAAAACAGCCGAGACAAAGGACAAAATTAATAGAGAACAAGCATCTGTCGCAGGCCAGGTTCAAATGTGCTTTGACCTTTTCTCAGCCACTCTCGAGGGACCATTCATGTCTTATACTTTTGTGTGACAAGTACTCAGAGCTGAAATGACACCGAGAATCCTTTGATGTCGCTTTTCAGAGCCAATCTAGGGGGAGCTTACGTATTCTAATGAACTGTCCACCCAAAGAACAAAATATAAAATGATCTAATAAAATCTTACTAATATTCATAGAAATGAATAACACTTAAAAATGTTATGATACAATCATTGATGGAGACATTCCCAAATGCAAGTTTACACAGTATTTCGTGCCTGTCTTCAGTGAAATTGAAGAATTCCTTTAGACCACCCACTTATTCCCTCGCATTTCTCCTCTCAGGTGATGGGGTTTTTTTTTACACAAGTTTTAATCTGTTAAAGGGATAAATCATCATTTCAAAGTCATTAAAGCTGGAGAGACAACTCAGCAGTATAAGCACCTGCCTGGCAAGTGAAGGGCTTGAGTTTGATCCCTTGTGCCAAAAACAAATAGATAAATAAATATAAAAGTCATTAAAATAAGTGGCTTTTCTACTTGACAAAACAAAGGAATTACAGAATTTTACAGCTCTTTTTATTCCTTAAAGAATGCAAAATACTAAAAACAAAGCATTAGAAGTAATACAATATTTCATTAACCAAAGTAATGGGAATTCAACAATGGCTGCTGTTCCGCCTGGCATGATCATTCAAATTAGTTGTTTGCCGACTGTGCCACGCTTAGGTCTTGGTGCCGGGGCTGGGCTGGACTGCAAGGCAAGAAGCTTCAGTCCTGCCTTCTCCCCCAAACTCAGGTCTCCATTTCCATTTGATGATGTCTAGGCTGATGCGATTAAAAAAAAAAAAGATTGTTTACAGTTAGAGAACT
Source organism: Octomys mimax (assembly GCA_002564305.1). Taxonomy (NCBI): domain Eukaryota; kingdom Metazoa; phylum Chordata; class Mammalia; order Rodentia; family Octodontidae; genus Octomys; species Octomys mimax. The sequence goes on from NDGM011246930.1 coordinate 4,987, forward strand.
GGCGCGGCCGAGGCCAGGAGGAGAAGCCCGTCTCCAGGCAGCTGCGCTCAGGGCTTTCTCTGCCTTCCATGAAGAAATAATGTTCTGCACTGTGATTAAACTGTAGGATAAACCAGGCCACGCACTGCTGCCCACCCAGGATCCCGGGGGAAGCGGCTCCCATAGACGCAGAGGCGTGGTTGGGACACTTTGGGAAGAGAGAATCTGCCACGACCCTTTCTCTGACCACAAGCCGTCACCGTCCTGCCGCGTGGCAGCCCCATCCCCTCCTCTCACATCCACTCGGATGGATCGCTCTGCGCCACCGCAGCTGCCGCAAGTTCACAGCCGCGTTACCCAAGGCAGGCACAGCCCTTTCGGACCCTCTTCCTGTTGACCCGAATTCTGTTGATTCAAAGACAAATGCTGTTGACACCCGTCCCGACCCCTGCGATGGGAGGCGTGGGGGCACGTGGCATTGCTGGGCCCTGGCCTGCAGGAGGGCAAGACGCCCCGAGCTCTGGGCCTCGTCCTGCGGCTCCTGTTTCTGTCTGCCCAGCCACGCATTTTTCCTCCATAATTAACCACCCATGCCTGTGGCTTAGTAATTTTCTCAAGTAAGATTTTCCTTACATGAATTGAAGAGTGTCTGCGTTGTTTGGAGTTTTGAACTACTTATAATTCCAGTTCATGATGACATTGTTTTCTTACTTTCTCTTGAAAATCTGTGGGACCTCGGCAAGCCTTCCCGGAGCTGATTCTTGTGGTGCAGCTTAGTGAGGTCCTAACTCTTTGATTTCTTTTTTTTTTTTTTTTTTTTTTTGTATTTAGTACAGGGTCTCCAGAGTCTCACTAGGTAGATTGGACTAATAGTGATTCTCCTGTTTTCAGCCTCCCAAGTGCTGGAATTACAGGAGTGCACCAGCACGCCCAGTCTCAATCTCTGTCTCACTGGGTACCGGGGACGGGGCCAGCATGGCACGAATTGAACCCCAGTCGCTGTGCTCTGCCTAAGTAGGCACTTCAGTCCACTGAGCTATCTGGCCGGCCTTTGGAAGCTTAGTTTGAGGTGTGTGTCCTAGAGATTCTCAAAGGTCCATGTTCTTGAGTGTCTAGTTTTTACATTTTACGTGTTTAGTACGTGTGTGTAGTACATAACACTTACGTTCCTTGTGGCAAATTGATGCGTGCACATGGAAGGCCTGAATCCCTCTTTTCATCCCCCTTTCCTTCCTCCCTCATCCATCCATCTCTACTGTTTCTTTTTAAAGAGAAAACAAGAAAACCAATAAAACAGTTTCCAAACTGGCTAGTAGAAGAATTACAATGATTAATACGTTGTGTATTATTGTCTTCCTACCAGTTACTCAGAGCACAAGACTCGGAATGATGTCTTGTGCAAACAACATTAGCACAAACCCTTCTTTCAGTGGACTAAGAGGCTAGCTGCAGAGCTGCTGTCTTACCTGTCTGTGTATAAATATTTTTTCCTTTCCCCCTTTCTTCCGTCCCTGTTTCTCCCATCACAGTCTTTTCCTGGAACAGATTCTTCCCAATTCTAATTATCTGTGGTACATTCTGGACCTCATGTCCTCACGCAGATTCTCACACTAGTGAGACGATATGACCTTTACACAAAAGGGTCTGATTCACTTCCCTTATGAGAAGGGCCCTTTTTATTTTTACGCAGTGCTTCCAGGGCATAATGTCTACACTCATTTGTGAAGTGGGTGCATCGCATCCCCATTCCCCTTTTTCATTCCCTGCCCCTTGCCTCACTTCTGTTCCTTCCATTTCTTCACCCCTTCTCTGAAAAAGATCCACCTACCTACTTCTCATTGTCGACCTTTAATTTTGCCCTTATTTTTATTTAGAGTTTCTCATATAAGAGAAACCATGTGACATTCATGCTTGGGTGCCTGATTTGCTTCACTGAAGATTATGTTCTCAAGGTATATCCATTTTCCTAAAATGACTCATTTATCTTTTTATGGCACAACAGCATTGTGTGTAAATATGACAGTTCATCCATTTGCTGATGGACACACAGGCCAAATCCATGATCGTGCTGCTGTAAATTGTGCTGCTGTAAATGTGGGCCTATGTGTGTCACCAGCAGTACAGGAGGCTTCCTTTTGCCAGCAGCCTTCTAGCTTTGTTATTATTTGATTTATTGGAAATCATAGTTCTTCCTGAGGTAAGACGAACTCTCAGTATTGGGTTTTTTTGGGGAAGGGTATACAGGGTGTTCAGGGTCTCACTACTAGACCAGACTCACAGTGATCCAGCTATTTAGTCTTCCAAGAGCTGGGATTACAGGTGCCATGCCCAGTCTCAATTGTCATCTCAGTGCTCCCCAGGGACAGGGCTGGCACGGCAGGACTGGGGATCGAACCCCTGGCCCCTGCACCTGCTTGCAGGCGCTTTAATCCACTGGGCTATTTGGCAGGCCCCTTCAGTATTGTTTTAATTTGCATTTCTCCAGGAATGCTGAATGTTTCATCATGCATCTATTGGCCATTAGCATTTCCTCTTCTGTGAAGTGTGTTTCATTTCACTTGCCTGCTTCTTGATTTGGTCTTTTACTTTGAGGAATCTAATTTTTTGAGTTCTTTATATGATCTAGCTTTGAGTCTTCTGTCTGAGGAATCACTGAAAAATTTTTTTTTCCCATTCTGTTGGTTGCCTTTTCACCCTGTTGGTTGTTACTTTTGCGGTGTAGTACATTAAATTTGATATGACCCCATTTGCTGACTCTTGGAACTTTTCTTGTGAAACTGAAGTTCTGTTAGGAAGATCCTTGTATGTGCCTATCTATCTCTTCCAAGAGTTTTGCCAACTTTATTTTCCAGAAGGTTAAGTGTTTCTGGGGTAGCATTTAGTTTTCTGATCGATTTTGATTTTAGTTTATTGCATAACGAGACATAAGGATCTAGGTCTGATCTTTTGCATGTGGATAGACAGTTTTCTCAACACCACTTACTATAGAGGCTATCTTCCTCCAGCGTGCGGGTGGTCCTTCTTAGTAAGATTGAAGAGTTGGACATAGCTGGGGTGCTGCCCTTTCCTTCATTACTTTCGGCTTATCCTCACCCCCATTTTCATGCCACTGCCACACTGTTTTCATCATGGCGCCTCTGTAATATGAACTCAGGACTCGGATTTTGATGCTTCCTGCCCTGCTCCTTTTGCCTAGGATTGTGTCCGCTATTCTGGGACTCTTCCTGGTTTCATACAAACTTCAGGAATGTGTTCTCAAGTTCTGTGAACAGTCTCATTGGAATTTTGAGTCTGGCTGCACTAAACCTGTATATCAATTTTTGGAAGTATGACCATTTTGACTATATTGGTTCTACCTTGACAATATTAGTCTGTCTATCCAGGAACAGGAATAATGTTCCATTTTCTGATGTCCTACTCATTTTCCATTTTCAGACTACTCTAGTTTTCATTGTAGAACTCTTTTACTTCCTTAGGTTAATTCCCAAGTACTACGTTTTCTGGTGTGATGAATGGTATTTCTAAATTTCTAATTGTTATTTCTAATTTTGCTTGTATGGTGAATGTTATTTTTCCCAGTTCGTTTCTCAGTGTGTTCATTATTGATTTTTCATTTTGATTTTGTATTCTGCTTCATCATTGAATTGGATTTTTAATTCTAAGAGTTTTTTAGTGGATTTTTTTGGGGATCTTCTATGTAAAGGATCATGTCATCTACAAATAAATGATGATTTGACTTCTGCAAAGGAAGAATCCCTTTTCTCGCTTAATTTCTCTTGCTAAAATTTTTCATATTACTTTAAACGGAAATGATGATAGTGGACATCCTTGTCTTGTTCATGATTGTAGAGGGAAGATTTCTAGTTTCTTCCCATTTAATACGATATTGGTTGTAAATTTGACATAAATGGCTTTTGTCAAATAGAGATGAGGTCCTATTTTTTCAGTGTTTATATCATAAGAGATAGTGTATTTTGTCTAAGGCCTTTCTACATCTATTAAGATGATCATGTAAGTCTTGTTCTTGCTTCTGTTTATGTGGTATACTACATTTATTGATTTCCTATGTTTATGTGATATACATTTATTGATTTTTACATCATCGTTTAGTCCTAGAAACTTCCTTATTTCTTTCTTCGTTTATTCTGCAGCTCATTGTTTAGTTAAGAGTATACAATTTAGTTTCCTTGTGTCACACCATTCTTTCATTGCTGTAATTAAGCCTACTTGATAATAGCACATGATCTCTTTGAGGAATCATTGCACTCTGCTTGCCAATACCTTGCTGAAGATTTTTGTACCAATATTTATTAAATCGGTCTAGAATTCTCTTTTTTAGTTTGGTTTATGTCTGGTTTTGGAATCGTGGTAATGATAGCTTTCACAAATGATTTTGAAGGTGCTCCTTTTTTTCTAATTTCATTAAAAACTTTAGGAGTATTTGTGTTAAAACTTTGATGAAATTTCTGTAGGCCATAGCAGTGACTTTGTCCTGGCCTGGGCTTTTCTTATTTGATAAGTAACTTATTACAGCTTTTTTTAATTGGTTGTTATTGGGTTATTTTGGATACTTAAATCTTGATTGAATTTTGACAGTTCATTGTATCTATGAATCTCACCTTTTCTTCCAAATTCTGCAATTTATTGGCATAAAGTTTTGCAAAGTAGTTCTTAATAATGTATTTGATTTTGGCAGCGTCCATTTTTATTTCATTTATGATTGTATTGATTTGTGTCTTTTTTCTTTTTTTGTTAGACTAGCAACAGCTTTGTCTTTTATATGGAAGATGCAACTCTGTAATTGATTAATCCTCCTTTTGGTCTCAATTTCATTGATTTCTGCTCTGATCTTTATAATTTCCTTCCATGTATTAGCTGTGGGCTTGGATTGCTCTGCTTTACTAGGACTTAGTGGAGCATGATTAGGTACTAATTTGGGCTCCATTTTAGCTGTGTGGGCATTTACGACTGTAAGTTTCCTACTTAGAATTGCTTTCCTTTTGTCCCATGAGTTCTAATATATTGTACTGGCATTATCATTTAGTTCTAGAAACTTCTTTATTTCTTTCTTCATTTATTCTGTAGCTCATTATTTAGTTAAGAGTATACAACCTAGTTTCCTTGCATTTGCATGATTGTAGTGTTTTCTTTATTGATTTCTGACTTCATTGTGCTATGGTCTAGCAACTTGCTTTTGATTATTTTTAATTTATTTAATGCTAGTTTATGGTTAGTATGTGGCTTATTTTGGAGCAAATTCTATTGTTCTGAAAATAGTACATATTGTGGTGTGGGCTGGAACACCTATAGATCTCTGTTAAGCTCATTTGTTGAAAGGTTTGTTTAAGTTCATTTTTGATTTTTCTGTTGAGTTTATTTTTATTAGTGCTGTATGGAAGACTGTCTTTGTTATTTTTCTTTTATTGCTGAGACAAAATACCTAATGCCCTGAAATAAGGAAGGAAATGTTTATTTAGCTCACAACATGTGAAGTTTTCAGGCCATACTTGGTTGGCTCCAAGGCAGGGTGCCTGGCTAAGGGACAACTGTTCATGTTGGCTACAACATCAAAAGCAACAAGAGCAAGAACGGGAGCAGCACAGAAAGAGTCACACTCTCCCTCCCTTATATTGTATAAGGCTACATAGCACTCATACTCTAAGACAAACTCTTAGCTGTGAGCCTCTGTACAAATGAAAAGTTGAACACTTCCTATATTCAATGGCACAGCACAGACATTTCCATTCCAAAATTTATAAGCAGAGGAATACAAAGGAACAGCACCAAAGTGAGTTCAACATCTAGCAGGGCAAACATTAAGTTGTATCGCTCCATGCTCTTGTTGTTTTCCGTCACAGTCAACTGTTGCTCAGATAGCCAGCTACAGGCATGTAAAACTGATCAAACAATTAAGCATGAACTGTTCCTTTCAACAAACTGATAAAAATTAGTAGTACAATTATCTTAGCTAATATTTATTTATATTTCTGTTGTTTCCTTTGTTAGTGGTCATTTTGGTTGTTTCCAAGATTTAACTGTGAAAAATTATGCTGCTATATACATGGGTGCACATATATCACTGTGGTATGATATTTTCAGTTCTTCTGGGAGGATACTGAGAAGGGGACTACCTAGGTCAAATGGGACCACTGATCCTAGTTGTTTGAGAAAACTCCACACTGATTTCCATAGTGGTTCGACCATTGTATATTTGTATCAGTTAATTTTTACTCATTGCTGGGACAAAATACCCAACACACAAATTAAGGAAGGAAATACTTATTTACCTCACAGTTTGTGGAGGTTTCGGTCTGTACTTGGCTGGCTCCCAGGCAGAGCAGCACATGGCAGAGAGCAGTGGTTCATGGCCGCAGAAAACATCAAAGAGCAAAAGGAAGGGCAGCAGCTGCAGCTTCTAGCAAACCTCTCTCCCCTCCTTATGTTATAAGCAGGGTACCCTGGAGTGGAGGTGTAGAACTCACACTGTCCATGCTCTCCTCCTGCACAGGATGAGGATATTTACAACTAAGAATCCTGGCCTTCTGCTGAACCACTTCATTAAACTTTTAAACTTCTCAAGTTGACACATTGTATCGACCAGTACAATATCCCCACCAGCAGTGAAGAAATGTTCCTATGTCCACCTAGTCCAGCCATCATTTGTCATTGGTTGATTTTTTTGATGATATCCATTCTTTCTGGGATGAGATGGAATCTCAGTGTTCTTTTAATTTGCATTTCTTGAATGTAAATGATGTACATTTTTTCACATATTTGTTTGTTTTTTGTATTTTTTTCAGCTGAGAAGCGTGTATTTCAGATGCCCAATTTTGGATTTGGTTTTTGAATTTTGAGGGCCTGATTTTTAAAAGATAAATCCTTATACATTTTAGATAGATGTTATTTGTTGGGCTACAAATTTTTCCCCATTCATGTTTTTTTTTTTACTCTGTTGGTGATTTCCTTAGATGTGCAAAAACATTTTAATCAGATAAGATCCCAGATGTTGATCCTTTGAAGTATTTCCCATGCAGTTTGGTTTATGTTCATTAACTCTCTGCCTACCCTATGTCTTCAAGATTTCTACCTACTTTCTATTCTAGCACATGTAGTGTTTCTGTTTTAATATTCATATATTTGTTCCATTTTTACTTTAATGTACTGCATGGTAATACGCTGGTCTAGTTTTAGTATTTGGGATGTGAAAAACCAGTTTTCCCAGCTATATTCATTAAAGAGGCTATCTTTCAGTGTAAATATATGGTCTCTTTATCAAAGATAAGGTGACTGAGTGTGTTTGGAATTGTGCCTGTGTCCTCTAATCAGTTCCATTGATCCTCTCTGTGTCCTCTAATCAGATCCATTGATCCTCAGGTCTGTTTTTATGCCAGTACCATGATGATTTTATCACAATAGCTTTCTAGTATAATTTCAAGTCAGGGATTGTGATGCCTCCTGCTTTACTTTTGTTGGCCAGGATTTCTTCTGCTATTTTGGGTTTCTTCTGGTTCTAAATGAATTTAGGGAAAGTTTTGTCTAGCTCTGTGAGGTATGCTACTGAAATTTTTATTAGGATTGCATTAAATCTGGTCACAGTTTTGGGAATATGGCTATGTTCACAGTGTTGTTTTTTCCTATCCATGAGCAAATAATGTCTTTGAATTTTCTGAAATCCTTTTCATTCTCTTTTACAGAGTACTGTAATTTTCAATGTATAAATCTTTTATTTTCATTGTGAGATTGATTCATTTTTTGGAATACTATTGGGTAAGGTTTGGTTTCCCTAATTTCTCAGTGAACTTATAACTTGTGCAAAAGAATATTTGAGTGTTGCCTTTGTATCCTGCTACACTACTGATTTTGGTAATTGAATCTAGAAGTCTTTTGGTGGATTTTTTTGAGCCTTTCATGTAGAATATCACGACATCTGTGAATAATGATAATTTCACATCTTCCTCCCTGTCATTATTCCTTTTATTTCTCTTTCTTTTCTAATTTCTCTGGATAGTGTTTCTAGAACTATATTGAGTAGTACTGGTGATAGTGGACATCCTTGTCTTGTTCCTGAATTTTTTAATTAATTAATTAACTAATTAATTAATTTATTTTGGTACCAGGGATTGAACTCAGGACCTTGCGTTTGCCAGGCAAGTGCTTATGTCATTAAGCTATCTCCATGGCCCTTTTGTTCCTGATTATAAATCGAAAGCTTTAAATGTTGGTTCGTTTGGCTTTGTGTTTGCTACTGGTTTGTCGTACATGGATTTTATCAAATTGAAGTAAAGACTTTCTATTCAGATTTTATCTCTATTTTTTAAAAATTTATTTATTTAGTGCAGGGTCTATGTTTTTTCTTAAATTTGTTTATCTGGTACAGGGCCTTACTATGCAGCTCAGATTCATAGTGATCCTCCTGTTTTAGCCTCCCCAGTGCTGGGATTACAGGCATGGGCTACCTTTCCTATTTTAGTAGCAGGCACAGCGTGCCTTGAGTTCTAGGGCCAGCATGGCATTTGGTACTGGGGATCAAACCTAGGACCTTATGCTTGCCAGGCAAGTGCTTAGACCACTGAGCTATCTCCCCAGCTCTTCTCTCTGCTTTTTAAGCATGAGTGAATGTTGAACTTTACCAAAAACTTTTTTCGGCATATATAGACATGTACATATGATTTTTTATCTTTGACTCTTGTCTCAGTTACTCTTCTTTCATTGCTGGGACAAATACCCAACACTTAAAATGATGGAAGGAAAGGTTTATTTAACTCACAGTTACTGGAGCTTTCAGGCCGTATTCAGCTATCTCCAAGACAGAGCTGCACATGGCAGAGAGCATCCTTTCATGGCAGTGGCAAAGAGCAGAGGGCATAGTGAGGGGCAGCTAGCCAGCCTCTCTCCCCTCCTTACACCGTAGTGCAGATTCCCCACCCCAAGGCCAGGGTGTGGCATGCACACCTCCAGTCCCAGCATTGGATCAAGAATCAGTGATAAACTCCAGAAGCCGCCCATGACTGCAAGAGGCTTTGGGGGGACACCTAGACATAAACCATAACAGCTCTATTGATATGTCATAGTATATTTATTGATTTGCATATATTGAACCAACCCTGCATCCCTGGGATGAATCCCATTTCATCAATGTGTATAATCTTCTTGATGATTTGCTGCATTGTGTTTGTGAGTATTTTATGGGGGATTTTTGCATCAATGTACATTAGGAAGACTGGGTTATAGTTCTCATTTTTGGCCATGTTTTTCTCTGGTTTTCATTCCAGGTGATTCTTGCCTCCAGGAATGAGTTAAGGGTAATTGCTTCCCTTTTAACTTCACTAAAGAGTTTGAGGAGTATTGATGTTAAATTATTTCTAAATTTCTTGTAGAATTCAGTGCTGAATATATCAGGAGCTGGGGTTTTCTTTGCTGGAAAGATTTTTAAAATTTTTAATATTTTTTAAAGGAATACAAAATTGTGATTTAAAAACAAATAGCATTAGAAGTGATACAAAATTTCACTAAACAAAGTAGTAGGAATTCAGCAATGGTTACTGTATTGGATGATGTTATCTTCAAATTAGTTTTCAGTTTGCCAGATACAAGCATGCAAGATTGGTTTAGGGAAAAAACAAATGAACAGAAACATAACAAGAAGAAAGTTGTAAGAAATCCAAAAGAAAAAATAAGAATAAAAAGAAAAACATTTAAACATTGACTGCTTCTTTCCAGAGATCAGCAGAAATCAACAGTGTAGTTATCCAAACTATCCTGCATATATACCTAAATACATCTTTTCCCTTCTTTCATTTGTCCTTTACCTCACTCCAGGTTTTCTTTCCTATTTAACAAATCCTTTCCCTTTCACCATATCTGTTGTACCTTTCAGATTTTAATTACTCTTTTAGGTTCTCACACTAGCAAGATAACACGATGTTTGCACATGAGGATCTGATTTATTTCACTTGGCAGCATAGCCTCTCGCTGTGTCTGTGTACCTACAGAAGCCTCAAATCTTTCTTTTTTATAGCTGAGTAATATGCCATTGTGTAAAGATACCCTACCATTTTTTCCATTCTTCAGTGGATGGGCATTTGGGTTCTATCCAAGATTTAGTTATGACAAATTGCACTGCTGTAAACATGGGTGCACATATATCACTGTGGTGTGATGATTTCAGTTCATTTGGAACATTCCCTAGGAGGTAATAGCTGGCTTCCATGGCACCTCCAACCCTAGCTTTTTGAGGAATCTCCATACTAGTTTCCAAAATGACTGCACCAGCCTGCACACCTCCCAACAGTGTAGAAGGGTTCCTTTTCCTCCACAGCTTCTCCAACACTTGTTATTTGTTCACTTCTTATTGTAATTTTTAAAAATCTTTTATTTGTTTATTTAGTTGGTACTGTGTATCACTACACAGCTCAGACTCATAGTGACGCTCTTGTCTCAGTCAGCCCTGTGCTGGGATTGCAGGTGGGCACCACCATGCCTGTTTTCAGGCTGGCACGGTGTGCCCGGCCTTCCAGGGCTGGTACCCCATGGGGTAGGGGTCTTGAAGTCCTTGCACCTGTGAGTCAGTCAGAATGGATTAAGAAACAAGATCAGGGTGGAAAATAATGCTGTATTTGACAGGAATCCATACAAAACTCAGGGGTAGCTGTTCTATTTGCAGACAATGGGAGCTTCCAAGAAAGAACGATCAAAAGAGATGATGGAGGTGACTACATACTCGTTAGAGGAAGACTTCAAAAAGAAGAAATATTGGTAAATTTCTGTGCACCAAATAGAGGAGCACCCAATTCTATAAACACATATTAGTGGACATGAAAAATCACATAAGCACTAATACAATTGCTATCTGGGACCTGAATACCCCACTGTCACAAACAGATCAACCAGGACAAAAAAAATTCAGCAAAAACCATAACTTGCCACTGTGAACAAGTGGCAAGAAAATTTTGTAGATCAGAAGGCGAAGAGGGATTAAGAGAGAGGGGGAGAATGGAAGGAGAAAAAAGACAAATCAAGCAATATCATGGACAAGAATGAATTCCCTGTGATGAATGTGATCATTATATACACTTAAACTGTGCCAGAAAAAGCATTTTTCAAAGACAGCGCAGCCAGGTCCCTGCCGAGACGCAGCAGTGTCTTGTCTCCTCTGCACGTCAGTCGCCTTTGCTCTCGTCCCTTTGATATTCTCCGACGCTCTGCATCCTGATGTGTATTCCATGGGCTTTCAGCACCTGGCCCCACACTGCTCAAAGGCAGTGCCGCTTGGCTCTGGCTTTCTTATAGGACCGCCCCGTTGTTCTGGCTACCATAACTACACACCAAAGTGCTTCAGGCCTAGCAAAGGGTAACCAGAGCGCTCACTTCCTCTGATGTCTTCTCATGGCTGGGAAACTGACTCCCTAGGTAACAGCTCTCTGAGGGGCATTTCAGGTGGTTGTTTGAAAGACATGGGTGGATCCAGGGCCAACTCCGAGGCTTCCTGACATAACTGGACCTTCACGTCTGTTGTCTGGAATCTCGGTGTCATCTACCCATGTTGCCTGGGTGTTATTTTAATACCATGACTGGCTCCAAGAGCAGGTCATGTGAGAGAAAACCAAGAAGAATACCAGAGCACCCCGGCGACCAGGCTCACACGGCACAGAGCACTGCACTTGCCATGCTCTGTGACCCACGGCTGCTGTAATGTTCCAGCCCCACCTGGGTGCAAGGGGGGCCCAGAATGTCTTGTCTGGGCAAGTGGGTATAGCACGTGGGGAGACGGCCTCAGTGACAAGAGATGGTGCAATGGAAGGCCTTGGAAAATGGGACCTGCCATTTACCAGACATGTCAGCCCTGCATGTACCACATGGATAGAAAAGCATGATGAAAAAATTATCATAATTATATAAAACTTTTACACTGTATGGAAGAAAATAGCTTAATATATTTTTATGAAAAATAAAACCCACAATAGTATTTGTAACACCAACTGTCTCAATGTTTTGATGCTTGAAAATACACAGATCTGATGAAATATATAACGGATGCTCTGGGAAAAAAGTAAATATTTTACAGTATGTGAGAAAAGTTACATTCAGGGAGACAAATAAATACTTCTTGTGGAGAGATAAAGCAGCCTGAACATGAAATGCATGATTACATTGTGAAATTCTATGATGCAGCTACGATAGTTCATCAGTTCAAAAGGCTGAATGATAGCTCTTTTTTCAGTATTTTCCTCTATTTTTTTCAGTGAAATTATTGCAAGATAAAACATATCAAAATTAAACAGAAACTACCTTAAGTGTAGTAGTTATTATTGGGCAGCAATTATCATGCTTTCAAATGCAGACAAAAAAAAAAGTTTTCCTCATGCTTATGAGGGAGGAAAGTGAGTAGATGAGTGTGTTTGAAACTGTTGGAATTTGAAGTTTGTCACAGTCTCCTACCAGGAAGTACTGAAGGCATGACTATGTACGATTCAAGCAGACTGCTGTCCTAAAGGATGCCTTTTCTTATCTCCCTGTGTGAATTTAAGCTTCCCTCACTTGCTAGCTCTCTGCTTATAGCTTTCCTGAGCTGTACCTTTGTTTTCAGACTGTTAAAGAAATCAAGAAAGGAAAAAATACTTATTTTATATGGAATATGTGGAAAGTGCAGGCTTTTTTTTTTTTGGGCAGAGTATCTTATTTTCACTCTCATGATCAACTACCTTTATGGGCATTCTGATCACCAATTTGTCTTGGAGTTTGTTTATGGCATGATTTTAGTAAAGAATTACTTTCATGGAAATCAGTGTGCTGGTTATCCAGAAAGTTAGGATGAAGGTCCCATTCCAGCCAGCTCTTCCCTTCCTAGGTATTTTTCCAAAAGACGTGGAAGTATCACCCCACAGCACATCTGCACGTGTTCATAGTGGCACAGTTCGTCACAGCGAAGTCTTGGAAACGATCCAAATGCCTGTCAACTGAGCATAAAAGAGTTGTGGTATTTCTGCACAATGGTGCATAACTCAGCTATAATGAAAAATGTGGGGCTCTTGTAGGTAGATGAACACAACTAAAGACCAGACTCTTAAGTGAAATAAATCATACCTGCATGTGCAAACATCATATTGTCTCCTTAGTGTGACAACCGGAAAGAGTAAATAAAATCTGGAAGGTACAACAGATACTGTGAAGGGAAAAGAATCTCTGTAATGGGAAAGAAAATCTAGGGCGAGGAAAAGGACAAAAGACAAAAGGTAAAAATACGTATTTGTATATATATGTAGGATAGTTTGCATAACTGTACTGATTATTTATCTCTGCTGATCTATTGAAAGGAGGAGTTAATGCTTACGATTTTCATTTTCTTTTTTTTTATTATTTTTATATTCTTTAAAAAAATAAAAGAGGGGCCAGGGAAGTAGCTCAGTAGAATAAGTGCTTGCCTGGCGAGCACAAGGTCCTGAGTTCAATCCCTGGTAATATATATATATATATATATATATATATATATATAT
>NDGM011246959.1:406-29371 GCA_002564305.1 Octomys mimax
CTGCATCTTGTACAATGAATAACCACTAAGACAACAATATGCAGTGTATTAGTTATTGAAAATTTGCTTCTGATCTGTTGTGAAACTGTCTCATTGCTATTTGTTTCTCAATAAAATTATTTTAAAAATTGCACAGGGCCAGGGCTGGTGCAGTATGTGGTGCTGGGGATTTAACCACGGTCCCTACACTTGCCTAAATAGGCACGTTAGCCTGCTGAGCTATCTCACTGGCCCCTTCTGTGTTATTTTTGATCAAGAATGTTTTGGTATTTTTTTAATAGTTTCATGTAGGCTTTACAATTTACTTTTTTCTAGTTTTGTGAAAACAACATTAATATTTGGTAAGATGGCATCAAATTAGCAAATTGCTTTGGGTACTGTGAACATTGTAACAATATTGATTTTTCCAATTTGTGAACAAGGAATATCATGCTCTTCAATTTATTTTGCAACCTCTGCAATTGCTGTCGTCAATATTTTATTACTTTCATCGTATAGTCCTTTTGCCTCTGATAAATTGATCCCTACGTTATTTGCAGCTATTTCAATAAGATTGCTTTCTTGGTATTTTAGTTCAGATAATTCCTAACTGGCACTTAGCGACACTGCTGAGTGTTGTATGTTGCTTTTGTATCCTGCAACTTTGCAGAAATGGTCTCTTGGTTTTAAGAGATTTTTGTGACATTTTGGGGACTTCCTGTATATAAGGTAAGGTCATCTACAAATAGTGGCAATTTGATTTCTTTTCCTGTTTGTTTGTTTATTTTGTATTTTAGGGAAGGGTCTATAGGGTGTTCAGGATCTCACTACTAGATCAGACTCATACTGATCCACCTGTTCACAGCCTCCCAAGAGTTGGGATTACAGGTGTGCGTCAACACGTCCAGACTCAATTGCCATCTCGGTGGGCAGGGCGAGCATAGCAGACCTGGGGATTGAACCTTCATCTACCTAATTTCTCTGGCCAGAGCTTATAGCACTATATTGAATAAATGTGGTGAAGTTCAACATCCGTTTTTAGTTTCGTCACTTGGCGAGAAAGGGTTCAGCTTTTCTTTATTCCGTGGAATAAAAGTGGCTTATTAACAGTTGACTTTTACTGTGTTGGGGTACATTCTTGGTATAGGTAGTTTGTTAGGCATTGCATTTTCATCATGAAGCCCTGGACATAGAGATTTACATTCATTCTGTTGATGTGGTGCATCACATTTATTCGGTTCCATATATTGAACCATTCTTCATGCTGGGATGATGCCCCCTTGATTATCCTTGATTATTGTGAAGAATGTGCTGTTGGATTCAGTTTTTTTTGAAGATTCTTTCATGTGTCTCCATGAAAGAGTTCTATAAGCCTGTGGGGTGTGTGTGTGTGTGTGTGTGTGTGTGTGAACATGGTAACATGAACATGTGTTGAAGGATTATTTCCTTTTCTAATATGTTGGTATATAATTGTTCACAATAATCTCTAATGATCTTTTGTATTGTGAATTGCAGTGACTCTCTTCTATCCTAGTTTTAGTCTTTTCTCTTTTCTTAATTCGCTGAGGGTTAGCTTTTTGAAAAGTGAATGAAAGATTTTCTTTCCACCAACTGCACATGGGAGTTCTTGAAACCCAGCTCAACAGCGTCTGGCAGTGGCTTCTAAATGTTGGCATATTAGTTAGGTTTTTCATGGAACTGTACTTAGTATTGTTTTTGAATATTATTTTCTAACTTTGTAGTATAGAAAAAAATGCAACCAACATCTTTGCAAAATTCACATAATAGTTAATTATGCAATTCTATAATTTTTATATGATAGGACCTCAAATCTTTTATTTTATTTTATTTTACTTTATTTTTGGTGGAACAGGGGATTGCACTTGTCAGGGAAACACTTACTCTACTGAGCCATCTCCCCGGCCCCTCAAATCTTTTAAAATGTTTTCAATAAATTGATAAAATGGTCAGAGGCTACAGATGTCCTATAGAAATTTATATATGATATCATCGTTAAGTGAAATAATGGACATTTTGAGTTTTTTCCCTCTAGGCCCTGTTATCTAAGTTAATTTTAGTTTAAAGAAAGAAAGTATGTGGATTGATATTTAAAATGCATTGAAAATGCAGTGGTAAAATTTCCAAGTTCTGAGCTGTGTGGTAATCCATACCTGTGATTCTAGCACTTGAAAGGCTGAGGCAAAAGGTTTCCTGAGCATTCGAGGCCAGTCTCCGCTGCAGAGTGAGTTCAAGGCCATCATGGAATGCAGCACAATCGTGTTCCAAAAGAACAAAACTAAAAAACCTTCCAAATTCTGGTGTGAAATTAACTTGACCTCAAATCTGATTCAGTTGTGTTCCTTTGGTCAAAAATATTACTCTGTTGAAATCTCTGGTACTTAATTTATTAAATAGCATTTTATTCCATAATAGACTCCCAAGATGTGTGTAAGATAGCACACGCCTGGAACATACTGCTTGTCCTATAGTAAATATGCATCAAGTGGCAACTGTTATTAACCTCTTTGAACATCTATCTTCTTACTGTAATGCAGTAATCAAGGGGTAATCTTCCTGTATGGTTATTGTGGGGCCCCAAAGTGAAAGGGTTTATAAAAGACTCAATTGTGTCTGCTCTTCCATCCAACAACTTATGTGAAGGAGCAGTGATTTAAGACATCTATCTATTTAGAAACTAGGTTTCAGTAATTAGTATATTGAAGAAATGTATAAAGCACTCTGCATGTAGAATATTTTAATAACACATTAAATCTTAGGAGCCTTATTTCAATATTTAATCCCCATTAGTACTTTGAAAAGTGTTTTATTACACCAAATATTACTCAAAGTACATGACTGTGCCATAAATTTGTTCACTTCTCACTGCAGGGCTGAAATGGCTTGTTTCTACTCTACTTCAGTACACTAAAGACTGAATTAATGCATCGAAAGGACATCGTGGGCTGGAGATGATCTATATGCTTAAACTGTATAAAAATAAATTTCACTCTTGAATGAAAAATCTTGAATTGGAAAAGGGTGTGTTTCAAGAGTTATTTAGTTTTTACTATCATTTTTTCCTTTACGTTTAGAGTATTGAAGAGCTACGGGAGGAAAAGGATATTTTAAAATACTTTTTGTGTGATCATATCACAGGTACGGCTGCACCTGCTGAATCTCTTCTCTAATTAGAGCTGGCGGATACATTGGCTCATTACTCCTGCCTAATGAGCCAGCTTCCCAGCCACCTCTCTAATCTGAAAGGAGATAGGTACGGAATGTTCCGATGGACTTACTATCAATCATTTTCCTTCTTTCCTTTGCTCCTTTTTCAATCAAAAAATGAAGCCACTGTCCTCCCTTGTTTTGTCCATATCCAGGATGGGTTCATTTGGTGGGGGTAATTGTAGAAGAGAGTGCTGGGAATGAAAGGAAAGGCCCAGTCTCTGCCGTGGGACTTCGGCTGCCCCAAACACAGGCACACAGAGCGAAGCCAGAGAATGCGGGTCCAGACCTTTCCGTCTTTCCTGCTTGCAATTGGTTCTCTTTCTGCTCCCCGAGAGTCACGGCTTTCCACCCCGGAGCTGGCTCCTACAGAAGCTTCCCTCAGCTCTTTCACTAGCCTCCCTCTCTAGAACAGTTGACGCCGAGGACACTTTCTATTCTTGCATGACTTGCCTTTGCTTCCTACAGGAAACTATTCAGTAAGTAGGTGAAAGGGATGACTTTTCCTTGGACTTGCAGCTGTTCATATTAGTGAAATAACCTGATCTGGTCAGGATGACTTTAAAATTTAGAAACAGAAATATCTTAGATCATCTGTATCAACCAATGAACATCAGTTTCTTGCTTGGAATATTTTCCTCCAGTTATACGTATGCTTATTTCAGTGGCTCCATGTGGGTCAGTTACCTCAGGAGTTTCAGTGGCAGATATGCTACTGTCAAGGGTCACTAATGTCACAGCGGTCATAAGCTGTAACAGTGCTCCAAATGTTTGATTAAAATTGCAGAGCAATCTCAACTGTAACTCTTCAGCACTATCTATGAACGCATCACAGAACCCTTCCACCTAGTAAAGATGAGGCTTCTACGTCATGCTTGAACATATGTAGCGAGGTCACTGATCATCAGCAACCAAAACCTTCTGGTGATATAAAAGCATATCAAGAGAAGCAGAGGGTGATCACATGAAGCCCTCTTCACCTCGCCTTCCCTTCTGGGTTTTCTGTTTTCTGTGTGTCTGATCTCATCTGGCTGTTCTTACTCCTGGGGTTGGATTCCACTTGTTTCGGGGGTGCTGGGATGAAACCCGGGTCCTGTGGTGTGCAGTGCAGGTTTTCACCACTGAGCTACATCTCAGGCCTCGGGATGCAACTTTTCCTTCTCATCGACGCCCCATGGACCCACATGGCACCTATAGAAAGTCCTCGTTCTTTCCCTCTGCTCTTCAGCTAAGATTGTGCCAAACATTTTCAAAGAGAAAAGATCTTTTTGGAATTAGGTGAAAAGAAATAGGAAAGTATAAGAACTGATGAAGTAAGACATGCAACTTGAGAGTCAGGCCGATTTGGGGTTGTGGAATCCGAGTGCAGCTCCTTCAGAACCAAGTGACTTTGGCAAAGAGCTTAACTTCTCAACCTAATCTTCTGATTTGTTTCTTCATTTATACTGTGTGTTCTACTTTTCACAGCGATTGCAAGACAAACAGTGAGTGCACAGTTCATGTTCTATACTTTAGTAGATTCTTTTTGTAAATGTTTTTGCTGATTTATATATTAATCTTGCTAAGTTTGTGAAAGTTAAGTATTTTCAAATTTTGTAATAGTTGTAAACCACACATGTTTTGACTCAAAATCAAAATTTGTCAAGATGAGGGTAAAACTATTTAATTTGCACCAGTGACAGTGAGTGCTTGATAGTGCTGTGACTTGTCTAGGTGAACCCAGGGAATAATTTCTCTCTCTTTAAAGAGTGGACCTTTCTGGTGCTCCTCACTGCTGAATGTCCTGGGCCCTCCCTGGTGTTCTTTCTTCTCTGCCTGAAGAACCTCCTTTCCTTCTGGTGCACGGTGCGGTCGGCTCCAGCTCTTGTCTATGCATTGATGTGGGCCAGACTGCTACATACATCAGACTACTCAAAAATCTCCATTTAGATGTCTAATTTATGTCTCAAAGTTAAAGGCAAATTTATCCTGAAACAGACTTTTGTTTTTAGACTTCTCATTTTAATTCACATGCCGTTCTTCTCCATCTCAAGTGAGGGTGATTTCATTTTTCACTACTTCAGAGATTACACTTATGAGTCATATCCAACAGTTCTCTTTCCTTCACATTCAACACCTTAGGTATCAGAAAATCTGGCAGATGTTGTCTTCAAAATATATCCAGAGTTGATTCCTTCTTGCCACCTCCTCTGGACACATCTGGACATTGTGAGGCTGTCCTTGCCCAGACCAGTGAAAATTATCAAACTACTTCCAACTTGGCTATTTTATTCTTAAAAAAGCAACTAGTTTTCTATTAAGTATGAATCAAGCCTGTTATTTCTCTGCTCAAAATGCTCCACTGGAGTGGAATCCACCATTCTCAAAGTGACCTGTATGACCTGGATGATCTGACTGCAGCTTCTCCTCTGGATGGATTCCTCACCACACTTCCTTGGCGCCCTTCGTGTTGCCCAAGCTGGCATTCCTGGCCCTGAGTGGAGAAGTTGCACTTCCAGTGTAGGATCCTCAGCCTATTGGCTGTGCCTGGAGCGTAGATGTCGTTACCACCCACGATGCAAAAATGGCTGGTGTTTCCTGCTTCTTCCCCACTCAGATGGCACCTCTTACTGATATCCTGCCTTCCTCCCTCCCTCCCTCCCTCCCTCCCTCCTCTAAAATTGCAAGCACCAGCTCTCCACCTGCGGTCTTCTTTATGCTGCTGTTATTTGCCCACTATCTCTTATTTTTAGCACACTTTTCACTTTGCATAGTGTTGTTGCGCATATCTATTATTCCTTCTAGAATATAAGTTTTGTGGAGGGACTCATTTAACTAAGCACATTGTTCTCTGATTATTCCAGGAGATAGAAGACTGGCTGCACCATGGTAGCTCCTGGATAAACATTTGCTGAATGAATGAATGAGTGTGTGGATCCAATGGGCAAAGAACAGTGGCTGCAAATCTTTTTGGCTTAAATCTGCTTGTTAGCCTTGCCTCTGTGGCCATACTGCAAAAGTGATTTCAAATGAATGAGACTGGTGTGAATAGTTCAGCAGGCATTGTGATGAACGATGAACATGGAGCCCACTATATTTCCCGTGTGAACCAAGAGGAGAAAGCAGTTTGTGTGTGTGTGTGTGTGTGTGTGTGTGTGTGCGCGCAGAAGAGGAGAGAAGGAAGAGAGGAGGAGAGAGGGCACGTTCAGGAAATGAACATCAGATCTCTATTTGCAACAGTGAGACATACCTAAGTAAAGAAGGCCAGAGGCCATTTGGAAAAAAATTAAACTGATGATTGGTAAGAGACCCTAATTATATGAAATAAGAATATTCTTCAACAAAGTTGATTTTCAATTGGTAGCTGCAGGTGAAAATGTTGAGGGAGATAATGCAGGGGAAGAGAATAGAGAGCTACAGGTAGATGACTGGGGAGTGCGGATGCAGAGGAGAGGCAACTGGGAAATTCCCAGTGGTGTGCCAGGGTCAGGCTGTTCAGAGCCAGCTAGAAGAATTCCAGAAGCTCTTCCAGGAGCCAGCAGTGGCTGTCAAGGGAAATGAGGGCCTATGAAAGGACAGTCATACCCAGGGCGACCATCAAGCATGACTTTCAGCATCTCAGGGGCGCCAGCAAAGAGACTAGATGATTTAATTGCAATTAAATGAGACGAGATGGCGGTTTCGATGCAGACATGGGAAAGGGTGGCACTGCAGAGAAGGCGGGGATTGGGTGAAGTAAGCAGGGGAGGAAGCTGTTTTGTCTGGTGGCTACAGTCTCTTTTGAATATTTTGTAGCCTCCTGTAAATACTTAAGTATGACCTTTTCATTGACTCCAGTGTCGATTCTAGAAGTGCATTTAAAAATTTTCTCAAAGATATTTCAATAGTGTATATATATATGATATATAATGGCATGTTAGTTGACTATATTGAACATATTTTTGTTGTCATCAAAATATAATAATGGCTCTAGGTTGGAACGTCCATGTAACTCACTTATTTCCCAGTGTTGGTTTTACAACAAGCGCTTCATACAAACAATATCGCATACTGATGTTGTGGTAAAGGCAGTCTTGTTATTTTCAAGCAGAAAGGTCTGCTTTCAATTATGACTGGTACTTTTAGGAAAAAATAGCTATGAATTATCTTCAGTTCTTTGTAATGTATAGCTGAACAGCTCTCTTTAAAGATACGTGTATCAAATGGTTCTATTTTTTCCTGTCTCATTTCCTTTTCTTACCTTTAAAAACAATTTACTTTAAAGAGAGTATAATACTAATTGATAGTAGAAACAGTACCTATTTAGAAGACCAAAACGACGGGTATTTCAGTCATGGTTTTAGCATCACACAGTGCTGTCCTCAATCTGTTTTTAGTAGCATCTTTTGGTCTACAAGGACAAAGCTAACTTTAATTTTTTTTCATGTTTTTAGTTTACTACTTGTGGTATTAACTTTTTTTCCCCTCAAATAAGTGATTCCTTCAAATAATGAGCATTTATGGTTTGAAATTTTAGAAATTACTTAAAACAGTCCTAAAAGTTTATGAAGATCTTTTTGTCCATTCTGCATTCCTATTTGCTTCTTTGTGTTTCACACTTATGTCTTTAGGTTGAGTCATACGAAATTGTCCTTTGCGCATTAAAAATGGTCAAATGTTAGCCACTTCAAATGATGTGAGTTATGTATCTCCACATACGACATATTTGGAGATTGTACTTATATATAAATATAATATATGTAAAGAAATATAATATATAATTATATATAATCTAATGAATTTTCAACTTTCCTTTTTCATAAAGATGTTTTTGAGACTTTTTGATTTTAAGATATAGTTAATTCATTTAAACTGGTCTTTTAACATGGCATTTTATGAAAAACAACATAAATAATTTGTTTCCATGTTGCATTTAGGTTTTCTGACTGTATAATTGATAAAGTTCTGCAGTGAACACTTCGCGAGCGCTCCTGTGTGCGTCTTGTGAGCGTTTTGGCAGAGCAGGCACGGCGACAGGCCCCTCCCGTGTGCTGCACTGCCAACCTCATCGCTAGAGCCACAAACCCTTTTCTGCTGCTACCACCAAGCCGGGGGCCCACATCAGCTGTCCACTTCTTCACTTTGCAGATGTCAATTTTTGACAGAGTAATGAGTATAAGATACTCTCTTTGTTTTATGTTCATTAATGATGAGTAAGATTTTGAAAGTCATTTCTGTGGCTTGCCTGTTTTCTCTCCCAAGTAAACTGCTTCAGTCGATGCCCTGCTAAGTTTTCCATTGCACTGTCTTTATTTGTCAGAGTTGTTTATTATTTCAGCTTTAAATATTTTAACTAATTATGGTGATCATGAAAATTTTACCAAGAGTGTCTTTACTTTTTGACTTTTTATTTTTGTGTTCTGTCCCATAGAACAGATTCGATTTTTAACATTAGTAAATATGTGCACTATTCCTTTTTTGATAAGATACTTTATATCTCATTTAAGCAAGGATTTCTTATCCTGGTAAATATGGTGTACTTTTTTTTTTCTTGAAATTAATTTGTATAAAATATTTGAGGTGGAGATTGATTTTTATAGGGACATTTCTGTCCCACTGATTTTTGTTTAATATCCACAATTTTTTAAGTGATCTTCAAAGCTATCCTGACCGTATCATAAGTCCATTTTTTGATCGTGTGATGAACATTGTGCTTCAGGGGTCCTGCCAAGTGACAGCACTTGGTTGAGTTTAAATCTTGGAGCGTGGATTACTCTTTAGCTAGTCTTTTTCCGCATGACCCTTCTTCAGTCTGTCTGCTCCAGATGAATTTCAGGATCAACCTTCAGGGCAATGTCTACTTGGGCTTTTTAAAATTAGATTTTAACTTGAAGAGGGAAAAGGGATGACAAAAATTTAAGATGTTTTACATACATGTACTGAGTACACTCAATGAACATAGCATTATATATTACAAACGTGTTAATAAAATGTAAAAAATGAAAACAATTTTCTTCAGATATATAACAATTTTAGAAAAAATTGTATCATTGGGCTGACTTTTCTCATCTGTGATGATGACATAACATTCTAGTTGGGCCTTCTTTTATTCCTGAATAAAAGATATTCGTGCATTTTGCTATATCCCTAGATGTTCCAAGAATTTGGTGCTATCGTAAACCCCGTGGGCCCTTCTCGGGTCTTCTTGGAAGCTCGGCACATACCGCACATAGCTCTTTGCATGTACGTAGCTTTCTAGATTTCCAGGTATATCAAAGAGTTCTCAGAGTTTCCTATGGATTCATTTCCCACGTCCTTTTTAAAAGATTTTTGGTTGTTCTGTTGTCTCCTTAACTGTTAATACCACTTTAGAGAACTCCAAAGTTAAGCAGTTGTCATTAATTATTTTAAACAAACATCGCCAGGAAAACACTTCCCCTGTGGGGGAGCTGAGTCAGGTCCAGCTTCATCAGTTGGTGCTTGTGGTGGGACACATAATAATGATTATTTGAGGATGGGACTCTGCATCTGAAGCTGATCCTTTAGGTGGCTTCAAGGCTGCTGGTTATCCCTCCTTTGGCAGACCATTTCTGAGATGAATCTTGCATTTCAGAGAGGAGCTGGAGGGTGGGGAAGTGTAAATGTGACAGACCTCTCATTCTTGCTCCTACCTGATCATTTAAAAATCTTCACTCTCCACACGTTTCAAGTTTTTAATTCCCAGAGTTCTGAAAATGTTAGTTTGGTATTCTTTGCTAGCCTACGAATTTCCTTGGTGGAAAGAAAAAATTTCTAATCTTAGCTCTGTAAGTCCTAATTATTTTGTTTTATTATCTACGTCACTATTTTACCCACAAACTCTGTTGTGCTTCCTTAGATTTGTAAACAGTATGTCATATTTTGGTTGCTAGTGTGAGTTCTGCCTAATATTTTAAATTCTCACTGGTTTATTATTCGTGGATAGATATTGAACTGGATTTTACACATTCAACTTGCATGCTAAATTTGTCATTGCTTGTAGCTTTTGTATAGGTTTGCTGTACTTTTCTTAGTAGGTAAACGTACCACCTAGAATTGAAGCACTTCTTCCTTTCCAAGTGATATGCCACGTTTTCTTTAGCCTTGATGTCAACTTGCTGCATAGATCATTTTCTCAGTTTCCTGGTTTAGCCAACCTGGCTGCGCTGCCTTGTTGAAATGTAGGACCACTTCTCTCTGTCATTACCTTTATTTTTTTCTTTCCTGAGTGACAACAACGAGGTCTTTCTTGCATGAGTCATGTCTATTTTCTTGATCAATTGATATAATTGAGTTCTATCTTTGCCGTATAAATATTGTTCAAAGAGGAATCTCTTTATAGAATGTTCATTCCAATGAGTGCTGTTTAAAAACTTGGCGAACAGTGAAAGCCTAAGTAAATCACATCCCAAGACTTTGCCCTTGAAATATTTTATGGCACTCTCCTCATACCCCAAATCATAATTTTCTTGTTTGGCATGGATGACTCACATTAGCTATAGGTCTTCGGAAAACTTCCTCTAATTGTTCAAAGAGAAATTCCTTCAAATATGAATTCTTGGAGCAGCAGCAGGGATCACCCAATCACAGACTCCTGAGTTTAAAACTAAAATGGTTTTTAAAGGTTATAAAACCCAGCCCTTTTATTTTATAGATGATAAAATAGATTTCATTATCCCTCTGCAGCAGCGCTTCCCTTTAGCTATTATTAAAATATAGGAAGTGAATTCTAAATTACCTGCATTGAAAGGTTCACCTCCACTCCTAACACCCTGGTCTGACTTCCATCACTTTTCACTTGGAGGACTCCAGCGGCCTTCTAACTGCCCCTCCTTCCGCCCTCATTCTTCTCCACTCTTGTTTCACCACTCTTGAGATGACCTGTGATCATGTCAGCCTCTGCCCTCAATCTTCTAGTGGCTTCTCATCTTACTTATAAGAAAGGCCTCCATCCTATCAACAGGCCTAGAAGGCTTTTAGCAATTGCAGTTCCATCCCCACATGGATGGGCGGATGGAACTTACCTGAGCTACTCTTCCAGTGGCACCCTCTTCTCTAATCTGCACCTGGAAGCTGGCTGCTTGTGTTTGTCTAACACATCAGTCATACTATTGGGGGGTCTGTGTGTCTACTGTTGGCCCTGGAACGCTTTGCTCCCCGACAGTACCTGAGCCATCTCCTGTCTCCTGTCTATGCTGAATTCTCAGTGAGTGCTGATTTGAAAACCATCCCCAACGAAATCCACCCACTCTCTCTAATGTATGCTAATTTTTTCACTCATAGTTTTGATATTTATTATGTCCCAATGCATTATAGGAGTTACTTACATACTATGATTATCTCTCTGCTTCAATTTAAGCCTCACAGAAGCAAAGATGTTCTTCCGTTAGCTGATGCATCTCTGGCAGCCATGAAAGTGTCTGGCATGTGCACACTCCCAACAAATATTTGTGAAAGCACACTAAACAATGATGTCACCCTGACATTTAGGGCTGTGGTTGAGCTTTGACAAAGTGACAGTTTCCATCATCTTTGCTGTCCTGTGCGATAGTAGGCCCTCCCAAACCGTGAGTGATTACCCTAGATTTGTTTTGATCTGGTTGATACCAGGGAACAAAATTTCCCTAGAGATTCTATATGAAACACCATCAACCATGTTTTACATGGAGAAAATAAGTTGGGTAACACAGAATCCATGTTGTCCAAATGTATCTTTACCCCTTGATAACTTGTAAGATAAGAAGAATAGGAAATAATGATGTTTAGTTTTCTTTGGCTATAGTATCAGTGGGTGGCATAAAATAATGGACATTTATTGTCATAAGTTCTAGAGCCCTACCGTCCAACCTCGAGGTGGCTTCTGGGCCAGGCTTAATTTGAAAACTATGGAGGAGAATCCTTCTTTGATTCTCGTTGGCTTTTACCAAAATGCTTGTGGTAAAAGCCATCACTTCAGTTTCTGTTATCTCACAGATTTCTCCCTGTTTGGCCTTCAGTGGTGATTCTTCTTGTACAAAGACAAAAGTCTTAACTGGATTTGATCCTCTGTTAATGCCTTCATCAGTTCTTTACATCATCCAGTCCTTGTTTGCAGACCAAGTCATATTTACAAGCATTGGTGTCTTAGGCCCTTCAGGCTGCGGGCCAGGAAATGGAGAGAAGGGGGTGTCCACAAGGAAGATGCGCCTTCCCAGGCCACTCCACAGTGGCCCTCCTCTCAGCAGGCTCACCTTGGACAGCACACTGGGCTACTGAGTCATGCCCCCCACGTGAGGCAGTCACCTTCCATCAACTCCCACTCTGAGCGCAGCTCTGGGGACAGTTTAGTTGTCACTCAGAACAACTAGCAATTGAGATGACATAATTCCATGGAGAACAGTGAATTTCTTCATGGATAAACATGCCTCCAGGGCGGTGAGAACTGTGTTTTGCTTCATTTATCAATGCTGTTAAAGGGAACATCATTACTGATTGTCTCTTGTGTGTTCTCCCTCACCCACCATGAGGAAACTACTACGGGCATCTCACCTGTGTTGTGCCCTCACTTCTGCAGCTCTCTTCTCCGACTTCCCTGGCTTTACAGCTCCTGGTCTCCCTCCCGCATTCGTTCGCTTGTCTTCTGGTTTTACTTTCCTGGACGCTTGTCACTTACTTGCCACAGTTGTCCTCTTCTACCAACACAGTACCTTCCGTTTCCTGTTGTTTCCATGCCCTCCGTGTGAAGAGTCTCAGCCTGGAAAGCTCCCTGCAACTGATCGTTCTCTTGGGTTCTCAGCGTGAGTGGGGAAGTCACCTAACTTACGGACTTGTGCCAATGCGATTCTGCCATTCCTTATTTCAGATGGTCATCAGAGCACCTCTTGAGGAGTCTGTATATTGCCCCAGTCAACCTTTCAGAAGTTTTGTAAGAAGCTTTTACAGGTCTTTATTACTCTTTTAAGCCCACTTTACAGTTGCCTTTCTTCCTGCTTTGCTTCATCCTTATTTCCTCCCTATGAAGTATCTAATGAGCAATTTATCACATGCTAAGACCTTGGGTATGAGCTTGCGTGAGGAAGGCCAATTACTGCTTTGGGTGTCTTGCCAGCTTATGTAATATACGTTCTTGTTTCATTAAGTAAGACGAGCAGGAAGTAGGTAGCTGCAAAAAGGAGCAGGGCACAACGCAGTGCCACAAGAGGATGTGGGGCCCTCATGGGTTGCAGATCATTGCCACAGGATGCACTTGAAAGTTGGGATGTAGGGACCTGGGGTTGGCAGAGCACTCGAAGCAGAGCTACAGTGTGGAAGGTGAAGGATGCTGGGAAGAGAAGGGCTGGAACGAGTGTGGCAATGAAGCATCCTTAGCAGGCAAATGCAGATTCTCTCATTCCTGAGAAAAAGCGTTTCTTTCCCTCACAAGGCAAATTCGTACTGTGAAGAGTGATTTTCTAAGTTTGTCCTCTGTGTTCATCACCAAGCAAAACCACAGATGCCTGAGTTTACCCACGTTCACGTGCCCTTTCATCCCTCCCTGTCTCCAAGAGCAGCCTTCCCTTCCTTGTGTCCCACACCCCACCTTGCTTGGCTTTCAACCCCAGATGCAGGTGAGCATGCTGCTGTCCAAGTCACCTTCACAACTCACTCATGTTGTGGACAGTTCTCTGTGTTTCTTAGTCCTTTTAGCCAATTATAAAATTTGAAATAATTTGTATTGGAAATCATCGGGTAGTTTTTATAGAGTTTTAGTAGATTTTTTGTTTTGTCCTCATAATATGATTTGAAGAGACAGTCATGTGTACCTGTCCCAGTTGTCTTCTTAGGGACAGCTAGGACAGGGAGATTCCAGCTGCACAAAGTCAGAGTAGAAGGCCACAGGGGACACTGCTTTCCTGCAAGCTGTGGGTTATAGGGTTTGTGCAAGCCCAGGAAAAACAGGCAGAGGAAGTAGCTCTAGAAAAGGCATTTCTTAAGCTGCATCAGGCAAAACATTCATCAAGAAATATGCATGTATAACATATCATGGTTATTCAGTCTAACTCGTATGTATGGACACGTGAATACAACTACAGGGATATCAGTGCCTCCACATGTAATGCCCTCTTCGCTCCAGCACATATGCTTCATGCCCGGAGTCTGCCCCCTTCTTTGCTCTTTGTGACCTCTCTTGCTTCACATATTAATGTTGGGGACACTTCTGTGTGCTGATTCTACTCTGCATCTCTTGTTCGTCAGTCTAATCCTTTGCCTGGTTTCCTCAAAGTCAGTATGGAGAAGCAGTGACAATGATAAACATTCTTCTAAAACTATTATCAAGACAGTGTGAACATGGTATAGCTTCATCTGAAATGAGAAACGGCAGATTCGTGCAAGTCTGCAAGCTAGGTGGCTTCCCCACTCGTGCTGAGAGCCCGAGAGAATGAGCAGGTGCTGGGAGGTTTCCAAGCTGAGACTCTTCATATGGAGCTCACCAGAACATGGAGAACCTAAGGGTGGTGTTTCAGAAGAGAAGAGCTGTGGTGACTAAGTGTTCAAGAAAGCGATGACAAGTGATCAAGCAGGGGAGAAAGGAGCCCAGGAGCTGCAATGCCGGGGAAGTTAGAGAAGAGTGCTAGAGAAGTGAGGGTGCAAAGTCTACCCAGGGAAGTGATCATTTGGTGAATTAGCCATTATGCTGTCATTTAAAAATGCTTAATGGGGCCGGTGAGATAGCTCAGCAGACTAAAGCTCCTGCTTAGGCAAGCAGAGGGTCTGTGGTTCGATCCCCGCACCACATGCCCTGTCAGCCCCACCCCCAGAGCAGGCTGAGCCAGACAGAGTCCAGAAACAGTGGCACATGCCTGTAGTCCCAGAACTGGGGAGGCTGAAAGCAGGAGGATCACCACAAGTCCAAGGTGCATAGTGAGACCCTGCAACAACCAAATATATTAATAAATAAACAAAAATGCCTAATGCTTGAATTAGCATTCTACATTAGAACCCACCACATTTTGTGTTCTCATTATCCAAATTCTCACTAGCAATTTACTTTTTCCCAATTTTTTTCTCATTCTTAGAAACAGAAGAGTGCAAGTGATAATTTTCTGTTTCTATGCCTGTGGGCTTATCTGTCTTCACAAGTATGAAATAAATATTTGCTAAACAAATTCACAAAAGAATGCCATGTCATTTAAAGTTAAAATCTACCTGTGTCTTAAAGGTCATCTAATTCAAAGTAGATGAATTTCTCTCTGATTGTCTTAGAAGAACTGTCAAGAGGTGATGAAGTTTCTGAATTGGATTAGACTGCTACTAAGACATGAAACTCAACCCACAAGTAGATTGTGGCTTATCTTCAGTTGTGGAGGTTCTTCAGTCAATATGTTAAGCCGAGTTTCTAGAGTTGTTCTGGACTTTTGAGCTGGGACGGGAAGGGTGTGAAGATGGGTGGGGAAAATGGTCTGGATATGGCAGCTGGAGCAGATGACAATCAAATTAAGGGCCGGTGCGATGAGAGATGGGTTTATAAACTAGAAAGAAATTTGATTTGGGAAGAAAAGCCATGGGTTAGGTCAGTAAATAAGTGGGTCAAAGTTTTCCCTTTGACTTCAGCGTGGCATTGTCTACTGAGGTAAATATGATTATTATTGCTGCTCATGTGAATTTAGCAAATAGATATTGATCTTAAAGAATTTGAAAGGGCAATGACATAAACATGGCTTAAAGCTTTGTAGTTTTAAAAGGACATCACTTGAATAGTTTCTAGCCATTGTTTGGTAAACTAAGGCTTCTCATATTTTGAAAGTATATATGTTTTAAAATTTTTATAACATCTATGTATATTGTATATATATATTTGCAGGTTTAGAGCAGTTTGTTGGAAAAATGCAAGATTTTCGATTATACCAAGTGGCACTTACAAACAGGTAAGTAGATGTGGAATTGTAAACCTCAAGAAATGTAAGGAGAAATTCACTTAAATAATGATTATTTACATTGATGATTAAAATGATGATTATTGTGTTTTTCAGTACCACATTTGGCAAGCATCACCTAACTAATATTTAGAGTGTTAATGTTGGCTTATGCTGTGGCTGTAACTCTCGAGGCTCCTTAGAATATGAAGTTGATCAAATTCTTTGTGACATATTTTCCCTAAGAAAACTTGATGTGTGCATCTTTTAAAGAATTTGGTATACATTTGTTTAAACATTATATATGTTTAAGTAGTTTCTAACACTGAGACATCTGCTTTTGTATGTTTCTTTTAAACATTTCCTGTTGAATTTATAGCTACTAGACAATGAGGAAAAATGAAAAGGATTATTTTGATATATGAGGAAGTCTCAAGAGATGAAGCTGTTAGACTCAGAAACTAAAAGAATGAATATTTGATGCATCATTTTATTTTTCCCTATTTCCAGTCAACAAATATCTTTATAGACTTGGGGGAGCTTTCGTGAAAGCTTTTCTCATCTTGTGTGTTGTTGGTAATCTTTTTAGGACTGCTGAAACGCACAGTTTTCCCTTCTGCTCAGAGAGTTTCAGGTGAAATTCTGATGAACACTACCCCTGAAAATCTTCCTAACTCATCATCTGATAAGATACTCTATTGCTGCATAGATGAGTTGATTTAATTCACTTCTATTGAAGGCCAGAGAGAAGAATGTTCAACTTCTTCAAGGAAGATGTAGAATAGTGTGAATTTCCAAATGACAGGACCAGTTCCTGCAGCCTGGGGCACAGCGGCTCTTGGGCTGGTTCTGGGGTCTGTGAGTTCACTATTCATTGGAACCTTGTGCGCTATTAGCTGCTGTACTCAGGAGATGACTAAATAGAAGGTCTGAAACACGGGAACACACTGGGGAGGATGTTACTGCCGCCAGGCTTCGTGTCTTTCAGGTCACCTTTGTCTTAAATATGCTAAAGAGCACCATTATAGTAGCTTTTTGGGAATGAAGCTTATCCAGGGACAGGGGTCAACCACTGCATATTAGGTAATGACCTTGGGTCATATTCAAAAGCTGTATCAATTGAAAAAATACTTATGGGATTTAAAGATCGTGTCACCTCACGTGGCTTGATGAATGGAAAAGTTGTGGGCTCCTCCATCACCCCTGGGAGCTGAGGGAGGCAGCCTGGACTCTCTAGGACTGGGATTGCTGACACTGGCCTCCTGGAATGTCTGGAAAGGTAACGTGGACGAACTGTCTATAAATAGAATGACTGATCCTGCTCTAGAATGGGTACAGTGCCCTTAATGGAAACATTAAATCTCTGCCTGGAATTGGCTTTCCTCTTTGACTGTTGGCAGAGGCGATAGGATCCAAAGCCACTGAAGCATTTCAGGATGCCAGCAACTGTGTAGATGAGTCACAGGAAGCCACTGACAAATGGCCTTGGCTCCAGTCCCTTCCAAAACAGAAGCAAAGAAAGTGCTATTTGCTTTCATCTTATTTTCCATGGATGGACTGGAAGGCCTACTCATAGGTCACATTGTTTCCAATATATTGCTGCTTGCCCTCAGCAGTCAGCTGAAGCACTGACATAAGCGACGTGATATTCTCTATATACTCACAAACAGGCACAGTGAGTTATTATATTTCAATAACTATCTTGAAACTCAGACAAGGGATCATGTGTGCTTCTTGATGTGAAAAGTTGACACAAAATCTATTTTATTTTGGATGCATTTCATGACAGTGAAGATGCTTATTTCACTAAGAATGAATTTTATTTTATTTTCTGATTAGAAAATAATAATTATTATTTTATGTATTTGGTACAGGATTTCACTATGTGCAGCTTGGACTCATAGTAATCCTCCTGTTTTCAGCCTCCCCAGTGCTGGGCTTACAGGCGTGCACCACCAGGCCCAGTCTTGAGCTCAATGCACTCAGGGGAGGGGCTGGCGCCGCATGTGATCCCGGGAATCAAGCCCGTATCCCTGTGCTTGCCTAAGCAGATGCTTAGTCTGCTATGTCCCCGGCCCTTGATTAGAAAATTATTAAAGATAACTGGTTCCTTCTCAAAGCATGAGAACAGCAGTATTTCCCTGTAATGATGATGTGAATCTCTCATACTGTTAAGTGCTCTGTCCTGAAAATTCTCCCTCCTGGCTCCTACAGAGAGATTCTAGAAGTTTTCTCCGGCAATCTGCCCCAACTCCATGTCCAGTCGCACTGTCGGTGCCCTGGCAGCCACCCCCGTGTCCACCCTTGGCTCCAGCATTACTGCATTGCCAATGGAGTGGAAGACACAAGCAGACACAGAATGTTACGCGTGGACCCTGACGCCCACCCTCTTTCTTTTATCAATGACAACAATACTGGCACTTCGTGGGTTTCTTATGTGTTCACAAACATCACCCAGCTGGATGGAGGAGTGACAATTTCAGTGGATTTGGAAAACGGACAGTACCAGGTAGGCAGGATCAGTATGGTTACCTCTATGCCCTACAGACCTGGTGTTCCAGAACAAGATGAGTTTTGATACAGTTCTGAAGACCAGCAATGCAAAGTCAAGGTGCTTTCAGTGCTCGCCTTACTTCAGGATTCCTAAGGGGATCTTCGTTTTCCTTTCTTGGTGTCATTTAAATTATGACTTCACCATGGAGCTGTGTCTCCATTTCTTTAGTACCCCTGTCCTTATTTGGAAATGTGTGTGTCAGGTTCTTCCTCCTCCTGCTTCTCCTCCCCCTCCTCCCCTTCCTCTTCCTCCTTCTTCTCTTCTTACCCCTTCTCCTCCTCTTATTCCTCCTGTTCCTGCTCCTCCTTCTCCTTCCAAATCTACCCTGTGCTTTAATTGTAAAGTACTTTCCTGGTATGTGGAAAACCTTGAATTTGGATCCCATCATTACAAACAATACAAAGCAAAACACACACACACACACACACACACAAATGCACTATAAGAACCAAAACAAACAAACAAACAAAAAAACCCAAAACAAAATCAAAAGACCAAAATCCTTTTTCTTCATTAGTAACATTTATTTTTTTCATTTGGTTGGTGGTCAAAGATTCCAAATTTGGATGGTTTTTTTGTTATGTTTATTTCAATTTACCATTTCAGTTTCAAATCTGTATTAATTCTCTGAGTTGTTTCATTGTGCTGTTTTTACAAGTGTGTTAATAATTTACTTTTATCCCTTTATGTTTACTAGTATTCCTGAGACTAATGCTGTATGTTCATGTCTTTTCATATTAGTTTGTAATTTGATTTCCAAAGTCCTTGAAAAGAGTCTTACAAAGCTGGAAAATGTGTTGCTCTTCAGTGGCTCTGTGAAGTTGCTGAATGTCCAGGGAATATTTGATCCTTGTAATTATGAGGAGTTACAATGCCTTTATATTTGTTTATTTTATTATTTTTATTTTCTATTTACTTCTTTGGTACAGGGTCTCACTTTGTGGCCAGTATAGAATGTGATACTGGGGATCCAGCCCAGGTCCTTATACTTGCCAGGCAGGTGCTTAGACCACAGAGCTACTTCCTCAGGCCCAGTGCCTGTATATTTAAATCTAAAGGTTGTGTACATGGACTTTTACAGATGCATCAAATGTAAATTTCACTTGTAACAAGTATCCCGTGCATTGCAGGTGTTTTATATCGCCATCCAGTTCTCTAGTCCACTACCAACAGCAATCAAGATTCAAAGGAAGAAAGAAAACAGCTTGGGTTGGGAGGACTGGCAGTATTTTGCTAGAAACTGTAGCACTTTTGGAATGGAAAACAATGGAGATCTGCAAAACCCCGATTCTGTCAACTGTCTTCAGCTTCCCAAGTATGAATAGTTTAAGAACAATGAACGTTAATGAACTGATGAGTTCATAGTGACCTATAGGTTAGAGACACTCACTAAGCTGGTAGTGACTTCTCTCCATCACCGGCTCCTTGAGGTAGATTCTCAAATATCTCTTCCCTGAATTGACTTTTAAACTATCTGTAGAATTCTCGAATCATTTAGTATATGTCTTTGGTTAGAGCATCACTCATGTTTTGAAGTTGTACTTTCAGATTACTTAGCAAGTGTTTTCTGTTACAGAAGATTCTTTTTGTTGGTTAGTAAACAATTAGTGTATGTGGTTGTTTTGGTTTTATTTTCTCTCTTTTTTTTGTATTTAGGACAGGGTGTACAGGGTCTCACTGCATAGATCAGACTCATAGTGATCTTCCTGTTTATAGCCTCCCAAGTGCTGGGATTACAGGCGTGTGCCACCACACCCAGTCTCAATCGCCATCTCAGCATGCCCCAGGGGCAGGGCTGGCACAGCAGGCCTGGGGATCCAACTCCCAGCCCCTGCATCTGCCTAGATAGGCATGTATGTGGTTTTCTGCAATGGTTCTGCAATATTTGTTGACAAATGATATGGGATATATTTATTTTCTCATAATGAAGAAACTAACCTTTGGCTACTATTGTAATAATGACTAAAAATTACGATTTTTGATTTGTCAAAAATATGAATAGACTTTTTTGATATCAAATTTCTTTCGATAGGTTTACTCCATATTCCCGTGGTAACGTCACATTTAGCATCCTGAAACCTGAGCCAAACCCTCGTCCTGGATACAGTGACTTCTATAATACACCATCCCTGCAAGAATTCATAAAAGCCACACAAATAAGGCTTCACTTGCATGGGCAGTACCACACGACTGACGCAGAGGTCAACCCTGGACACAGATACTACGCAGTGGATGAGCTCACCATCGGTGGGAGGTAGAGTGCAATACTAGGTCAAAATTGGATAATTCCATTAGGAATTTTCTCTTTAATGAGATTTTTTTTTTTGGTCGTTCTTAAAATGCTATAAATCTTTAGAACAAAGTAGATTCTGTACTCTATATTTTGAAATGATTGTGTACTCTAAGATCTTTTAGGAAGGTGTACAAGTAAGTCTTTTCTGAATATTATATAGCTTTGTTATAGAACAGATTTTTAGGCCTTGGGACATAGCTCAGCACCACAGCACCTGCCTGGCAAGTAAAGTCCTGAGTTTGATTCCTGGTACAAAAAAGAATAGATTTTCAAAAGCTATTTGGTTTAGAGGATGTGATTCTCTGAGGGTTGAGTAGAGCTCAGAGGTGCAGAAGTTGCCTAGCATGTTCAAGGCCTTGAGTCTCACCTTCTGCAAACCCCCTACAAAAGTTATAATACCTTAAATTTGACTTACATATAATTTTCATATATTGTGTATATTTTCTTGGTCTGTTATGGAATCTGATTTTCACATAGACTTGAAGGCAAAGTGAAGGAGCATGATTTGGAGTAGATAGCTGATAGGTCAGACATGAAGCCAGGCCTTCCAAGTTCCCAGTTCCATGGGAACACACATTGCTCTGTGCACTGTATGCTTCATAGTTTCTGCATTTCTGATCCCAACTAAGAACAAAGCCCAAATGTATAAAACCAGGCAGCCACTAATATGGAAATGTACATGTAGAGCATAACTAGAATGAGTTGTTGTAGAGAACAGCGTGCTTGTAAGTCTTTAAAAAGTCATGAATTCCCATAGGTAACATTGGCTTGTTAAGGAACAGGGCAAGGATAAAGTAATTCTATGTGATAATCGTTGTCTGATTCGGGGAAATAAAAAAACGATTGAAATTGTAATTGAGTCCTTTCAGCAGGTGCATTCACCTGACGACTTTGCCATGCGGTTGGAGTAGGGATGCGCAAGCCCGACCTCCTTGCAGGGCGGCTTGAAAACCACCATTGCAGCAGCATTGTTTAGAGATTGGTGACCATCCCTCTGGTGCTTAGTGATTGATTAACTGCTTTTATGAAGAAACATAGGATAATAGAGAAGGCGATTGTCATGTTGATTGCATGTGTTCATCTCTCGCTGGAGTCACAGGATATGCATTCCACAGGCTTAAAAGCAGACTTCCAGTTGACTCGGTGCTGCTGCTGTTCACAGGTGTCAGTGCCACGGTCACGCCAGCGCATGTGACACAGCGAGCCGGCCGTACAGGTGCCTCTGCTCTCAGGAAAGCTTCACCGAGGGCCTTCATGTGAGTGCTGTTTTATGCATGGAAATCTAACAATCAATCAGCCAATCAATATAATGAATATGAATGCTGTGAACTGAATTTTGGTTCCACTCTGTGTATACAGAAAACAAATCTAATGTCAATTATTTTATGGAAATAATTTGTGCAGTAAAAATAAATGCTACCAATGAAGTAAAGATAGTGGTTTTAGAAATAATGACAGAAAAAATTTTAGCTGAAACGAAACTATAATGCTTTCCTCTCTCCTGTGTCTTTCCTGGTTTTATCAGCATGATCATATTTCTTTCTGTTTTTTTTAATGTGTTTGGTACAGGGTCTTGCTATGCAGCTCACACTCA
The DNA here is from genome assembly GCA_002564305.1 of Octomys mimax. NCBI lineage: Eukaryota > Metazoa > Chordata > Mammalia > Rodentia > Octodontidae > Octomys > Octomys mimax. Next base: position 22,900 of record NDGM011246959.1, read on the forward strand.
TAGTGGTCCTCCTGCTTAAGCCTCCCCAGAGCTAGGATTCCAGGCGTGCACCACCTCACCCGGTCTCAGTCGTACCGGGGATCACAGGCGGGCTCTTGTGCTTGCCAGGCAGATGCTTAGACCACTGAGCTATCTCTCTGGTCCAGCATGATCATATTTCATAAAACAGTATCTCAATTGTTTGATTAGCCTGATGCTAAATGTAAAAAATTATTTATTTATTTTTATTTATTTATTTTGTTGGGGGGGGTGTTTTTTTGTGGAACCGGGGATTGAACTCAGGCCCTTTCACTTGTCAGGCAAGCGCTTATTCAACTGAGCTATCTCCCCGGTCCTAAATGTAAAAATTTAGTTTGGTTTCTGTATATAAAAAGACCTAACAGTAAGTAGAATACAGGTATAATTAGATGCAGAGCAAGCTCTATGGGTTTTTTGTTTGTTTGTTTGTTTGTTTTTGTATTTAGTACAAGGTCTTCAGGGTCTTACTATGTCGATCCAACTTATAGTGATTCTCCTGTGTTTAGCCTCCCAAGCGCTGGGATTACAGGTATGAGCCACTGTGCCCGGTCTCAATCACTACTTCAGCGCGCCCCAGGGGTAAGCCTTGCACAGCACACCAGGGATCAAACCCCAGATGCTGTGCTTTGCCTAAGCAGGTGCTTTAGTCCACTGAGCTGCCTGTCTGGCCTTAACCTTTATGTTTTGAGACAGTCAAGATTAAGTTCTTGCAAACTTTGAGAATTTTATTTAATTAATGTGAAAATCTGCAGTAAGGAGGGCCTAGGAGTTATTTTACTTTAGTTGGTCTTTAATTGTCTAGTGAAATGTTAGGGTTTAGATGGAAATTATTTGTCTATAGGAATAGCAGGAGAGTAAAAACAAAACAGTGTAAAACTGACTGACTCTACTCCCTAGAAATGTTTAGCATGAACACCAAAAATAGCAGTGTAAAAAAGACTGCACTGATGGCAACAATCACACCAATAGTGAACATAGGGAGAAAGGCATGCTTAGGAGTAGGTGCTGTAGGCTATTCATTTTTAAAGAAATAAAAGTAGAGTCCTATCACCCAGCATACGCAAAAAAATAACAGGGCACTGAAGCATAAACATAACTGTGAGTTAATGAAAGACAAGAAAAATATCTTTAAATATAAAGCAAAAGCTTTCAGAAGGTAAACAAATAAATATATCTGGACTAAAAGCTGAAGACTGTATTCTGTCATATGACTATCTAATATTCTGGACACCAGGGCTAACTGCCATGTAGTGCCAAGTGATGAACTGATGTTCTCATCACAGTAAAAGGTAAACAGTAAAGATCCCCAATACACAAAGAGTACTTAAAATATTAAGAAAAATATGACAACCAAATAAAAAGGAGTAAACATGTGAACAAATGATTTTAAAAGGAAAAAATGATAATATTCACTAAACACTTGAAACCCACTCTCTGTTTTAATCAGGAAAGTACAAATTTTAACAAAATACTCTGTTAAATCTCTTAAATTAGTAGAATGCTTACAGATAGGTAATATTTATCAGTGGGACTTGCAAGAATATAATATTGTGTATGTCATTCACATGACTGCTAGTTGTGACAATATTTTTGGAGCATAAGTTGACCATGTCTGTTAAAATCCAAGCCACAAATATAGTGACCTCTACCCTACAGTCATTCACCCAAGCAATTCTCCAGTGCTGAGCATATGGAACAGTTACATTTATATTTTTATTATATAGTTATGGATTTGGATGAGGTATGATAAAATATAAAAATATTTAACCTTTTAAAAGTTACAGTAGAGGACCCATTGCCTTTGATCTCAATCCCCCTCTCACTTCAAGCATACCCATCTACTCTCCTTGCTGCTCTCTGAAGCAGCCTTGGGGGCTGTCTTTGTGTCTTTAGTTGTACTGCTCTGACTGCCTTGATATCTGGCTCCCACTTACAACTTTACCTTTCACGGTTACACTGACTTTGTGGCAGCCAGAGTCCTGTGGTACGACATAGTAAATAAGGCAGATGAGAATATGATGATGTGATGTGATGCTTTTATTTGATATAAATTCCCATAAGTGCCTGATCAACAAGTGATAATGAGAAAATGAGGCAAATGCTTATTTTTTTAAATGTATTACAGCAACATATAGACTCTGAAATAATAAAGAAAAAGTCTCCAAATTTTTGCCTCATTTCTAACACATTCATCTCATCATTTTTGGCAATGTGTCTTTTTGTGTGTGTGATGCTAAGGATCGAACCCAGGGCCTTGTGCATGCAAGCCAAGAGCTCGACCACTGAGCCAGTCCCAGCCTTTGCACTGTGTCTTTTACTGTTAGGAACTTTTTGACATTTAACTATGCACTCTATCTTTCCATCGTTCCCTCTATGTAAGTGTATTTTAATTTTTCCACAATAGCACTGTGTCATAGTCTCCTGCAGGACATGTGACCTTTTATGCCCACTGGGCCTTGTCCTGTGTTTGTGCTTTAAGGAATCGAGTCATTTCTTTGTGCAGTTTGTTGTGGACTATTACATAATACCTCATTTAAAGAAAATCATCTGTCACGTTTTTATTAAACTACATCTCTGTCCTCTGAGATTTTTAACCTGATCTAGTTTGCTTTTGACTATAATATGAATGTATGTAGTTCAACAGCAAGAACACTGCAAAGTTCAGACTTGCGCGTGCACACCCCTGCACCGGTTTCAGCTCAAAAGCATGGATTTGTTCATGTCTTCATTCTTCTTATGTATGAAAACCCAAGCGTTTCCATGCTTCTTTAGCTAGCACATTAAATTTATTTTCCAGATGAAGGGTTGTACTGACGTTCATTTTAGTTTACTTATACATTAGGTCTTGACCATGAGCTAATAGTCACTTTTAAAGAAGAAATCTCTTGTGTTGTTTTGGATTTCAAATGTCTGGTATCTTGCAATTTAGATCAATGACTATATCATGAGAAAAGAAATCTTTCTAGAGACCAATTATAATAATTTAATTGTATTGGTGACTATATTGCTACAAAAGGAAATTAATTTAATTAATTTGATTGACTCGAGCAAGGACTATGTGCTTGCATTTTTATTTTTGAAAAAGAGCATAAAATAGTATTAAAACATAAAAATTACAAATGACATAGAATTTCACTATATTCTTACATTTTTGCTGGTATGATTTGTTCTCCATTTTAAAGTGAGATTTACTGTTTTTCCTAGTGTCTTCCGAGAGTGCTCAGGGTGGACACTTGTTGCCTGACTTTGTAATCAGTGAGCTCTTTCACTAACTCCACCCTTTCTCCCCAAACCAACTGACCACCCAATTAAAAAATGCTCTGGGATGGGTGCAGTGAACAGAATATATCTGGAACATGCAAGCTATGGGCTGACGCCGACACCTTCTCGGGATAACTCTAGCTATTCCTTGCTCACGACATGGGACTCTCCCAGCCTCTGCTGCTTTCTGTTGACGAGGCAGCCTCAGGCACCCCCTTTCTCCTGACCTTCTCTCTCTCCCTCTCTCTCTCTTTTTTTTTTTTTAGTAAGGGTCTACAGGGTCTCACTACCTAGATGAGACTCGCAGTGATCCGCCTGTGTTCAGCCCCCCAAGAGCTGGCATCACAGGCACGTGCCACTATGCCCAGTTTCAATCACCATCTCCGCACACCCCAGAGGTGGGGCTGTCACGCTAGGGATCAAATCTGGCCACTGTATCTGCCTAAGCAGGTGTCTTCCTGTGCTGAGCTATTTGGCCAGCCCTCTCTCTCCCTCTTGATGTCCCATCTCCTTTGTTTTCTCCTATTTTCTCATAGTGAAGAGTTGGATTTTTCTTTTTTTTAAGTTGGATATTTTCTGATTCTCCAGTGATTTCATGTTTCTCCTTAAAAACAGAGGAATTGAGTGCATCAAGCTTCATGATTGGTTCCAGAAGCCAACTCAGACTTTTCAGGCTTGGTCCCAGGTGGTGACTGTCGGATTATGAACTAGTGAGCCAATTAACTACAGTTTAGATTGAGAATATATTTTAATGCTGCTTTTTTAAATGTTAAGTATCTTTGGAAAGCAGAAATGACTAAGTAGACTTGTGGTATTGAACTCTGGCCATATTTTGTTGAGTCACGACTTCAATAAATAAAAAAGCAACAAATGCAATTAGTAATGTTTGGCAAATATAGCTGAAAGGGAAAAGTCAATAGACTGTTAAGTTGAATGATGAATCACTTCCACAATATTTCCAAACATGTGTTAAAAATGAAAAATGATTTTATAATGGTATTCACAAGCATGACATTCTCATTTTGCTATCGTTCAAAGTATTTTAATACATGTCATGACTTCTGTGTCTGAAAAATTGTCTTAGGATCATCGGAAGATGTACTTATTCAAGTGCTTTTCATATTGTTCTACTTTGCAAAAGAATGTATCTTAAGATAAGCTATTCATTTTCTATGGGAAATGGTGTTCTTTCAAAAGACCTGGATATAGTCCCAAAAGAATGTCTTCAATTCACAGTATCATGCTAACCATTAAGAATATTACTCAATAAACAGGACTTTGTGAATCAAGTTATGGCCACTTGGCAAACAGAGGAGAACGTAAGCCTCGAGACTGTGCCAGCCCTTGGCAGGAGGCTTTGCTGTGAGAAGTAGGGCTCAGAGGAAGTGAATGAACGGGAACAAACAAAGGAGCAGGAGAGGGACAGAAAGACGACTTCAAGAGCAAGCCATCATCACCATGAATTTTCAGCATGAACTCTTCTTTACTTGTTTGTAAGTTTGTGCCACAGATTGGTGGCCCAGTGGCGGAAGAGTGTTTGTACAATCTTGATTGTTGTTTTCCAGTGATAGATTTCACTTGAAAAACCAGCTGCCCTCTCTCAATCACATGATTTTTCAACACCGTGTGCTACCCTTTGCTTTCTGCCACATTCATTACTACCTATCATCTTGTAGGTGTGCGACTTCTCTCAAGTTGATGTCTGATTGTGAAAGTTTATTCAGCTTGGGAAACATAAACCAAAACTTATAGAGTATGGGATGCATTTGTTGCAAATATTATAGGCCAGCTAGTACTTACTACCCATTGCTAACTTGTGTTTTTTTTCCTTTCATCAAAATAAAAACTAACACACAACAACAACAAAAAAATTCGACTAGGAAAGACCTTGCTGATCCTGCCTGAGATGAAGTTGCTGCAACACTCATTGTTTTTTAGATTATTTTAGTACTTTATTATACCTAAAAGTTTCACCTTGGGGAGGTTCAGGGACTGTCCTCCACAATATTTGCCTAGACACTGTGACCCATTTTGGTATTATATTGGCAAATTAGGGCTTTGATTTTAATGTATGATACAGATCATAAAAATAACAGCATATTTCATCAATAGCGAATACCTTGAGAGTACTTCTTTTATTTCTTCCCAAGAATGACTGAAGCAGTGAATGATTAATTTGCTGAGCCTATTTTTCAATTGATCTAGGGCAAAACAAATCCAAAAGAGTAGATACCATCCATTAACTTTCAAGCAGAGTTAAAGATTCCAAAGTAGAATTCGGAAAAACACGGCACTGAACTTGCATGAATCATTAGATAGATCACAAATAAGAAACACATGTATTTTCTTCAATGATTAATTTTATTTTAGTAACAATCATTGTGGCTTGCACTTTTTTTGGGTACTTTACAAAGTAAGCCATTTCTTTTGAGGTATTTGTAGGTTCATATGCAATTGTAGGAAATGGCACTGGGATTGTGCACTTTTTACTCAGTTTGGCTGATGGTTACACCTTACAAAACCAGGTTTTTAAAACAATCAATGTCCTTTATAAATTATTTTTATACTGTAAAATGTACCTGCGAAATTTGTCTGGTTTGGTGAGTTCGGGCAGAAGTGTACATCAGTGTTCACAGCACCCCAGTAAGGACAGATACTGCTTCCCTCCCCCGAATGTTTTCTTAGGCTCCTTTGTGGTCGGTGATTCCCAATCCCCAAAAGTTGCTGCATGATTTTCTGTCAATACAGTTTACTTTCACCAGTTCTAAATTTTTATATCATGGAATCATTCCATATGAACTGTTTTGGCACAGGGACTTTTAAATCACATTCCCTCTTTCCCCCTTACACCTGTATTTAAATCATTCTCTTATGTGTGTTATTAGCTTATTGGCATAAAACACTCTGGTCCTCTTGTACGGAAAGCCCACTGTAACTATGAAAGTGTGGGCGAAACTCACGGGAGCCCAGGGTGACCTTGGAAACGGAAGCTTGGACTTGTATGTCACACTTCACTGGTGGGACAGTGTGGCTAAGATACCTCTCCTCTTTGCTGCTGCTGCGGCTGCTTCTGCTACTGCTACAGCTGCAGCTGTGGCGGCAGCGGCGGCGGCGGCGGCGGCGGCGGCTCCTTCTCCTTCTCCTCCTCCTCCTCCTCCTCCTCTTCCTCCTCCTCCTCCTCCTCCTCCTCCTC
>NDGM011246962.1:1047-12400 GCA_002564305.1 Octomys mimax
TAACTGTCCTACTAACCTGTTTTGAAACTGTCTCATTGCTACTTTCTCAATAAAATTAATATTTAAAAAATCAGAGTTAATAATACAAATAGTAAAATCATAGGACATTTGTATCCATAAATATATGGATACATACTTGTATGTGGAAAAATCATATTTATTTATGTTTTTATGATCTGGGAACACACAAAACTATTAGAACACACAAAACTATTTCTATATATAAAAACTGTAACTATAATTTTCTTTGACAGACAATATCAATATGAAATTGCAATAGTCTTAAAGGAAAGGCAGGCTTCAAATTATAATCTCTCGATACACCAAGAATACCTCAGTTGTTTATATTCTTACTGTGAGAGAAGTTAGATATTGACATACCTTACTGTTTTATTAAAGGAGGCCATTTTCTGCCAAAAGCATTATTTCTAATATCTAATATATCATTTGTTTGAACTATCAGGTTTATTTATAAATATCATATTTTTGACCTTAAAAGTTAACTTGAATTTTTATCTAGAGGCCAATAGGATAAATGTTAAGTACAGGTTCATGCAAATATGCACATTGCAGAGGTTAGATGTTAAAATACTGCTTTATGGACAAAAAAAATAGACAAAATTCAGGAAAAGTGTGATAGAAATTGATCAAGCAATATTAAATTGAACATGTTCACTTTACTTTTGTTATTATTGAAAGATTAACATGAAAATTATGTCAATAGACAACTAATATTAACAAATATTAATATTTTAGAATGCTTGAATTTATTAAATTTGTGGTTGATATAAATAAAAATGTGTTCTATATGTTCATATAAATTTCTCATTTGTTTTTAAATATATGTCATAATATTTCACAATATTCATTTCTTTTTAGTATATGACTACACCAAGCACATATTGAAGTGAAGAACTTTCTTTGTAACTTGGTAAAGGGAAAAATGTTTGAAAATTATAGATATATTTCCTTATCAATTTCATAGAAAAATACTTACTAATAAAGTAATTGGAATAAATATAAAAGCTGGATGAAATTAAATTTTTATTACTTTTACACATCTAATATTTAAATATGGGTACAAACATTATCCAGTGGTACAAATAAAATAGTTTAGTCTTTAAAAATCATCCATGCTCAAGAGAGTGTGGTCTTTGTTAGCTTTTTTTGTTAGCTTTTTACATAGGTCTAAGTTTATTTAAATGAAAATTAGGATGTTTTATTCCTGGGCAGCTCTATACAGGAAGAAACAGTATTTTTGAACATTGGAGATATATATATATATATATATATATATATATAGTATTTAGGACAGGGTGTACAAGGTGTACAGGGTCTCACTGTGTAGATTGGATTCATAGTGATTCTCCTGTTTACTGCCTCCTAAGAGCTGGGATTACAGTCATGCACCACCATGCCCAGTCTCAGTGGTAGCCTCAGCGCACCCCGGGAATCCTGGGATTGAACTCCCGGCCCCTGCGTCTGCCTAAGCAGGTACTGGAGTTATATTTTAGATAAGCAGAATCAAAAAATTTTACCTACTATTGATACCACTTACCCCTGAAAAAATTAAAGGAGTTGTTTATGAAAAGCGTTATGATTTTAAACTGAAAATGAACAGCAAGAAATTGAATTTCTCATTTTCATATAATAGAAGTTAAACCCCAAACTCTTTAACAGTATAAACACAGAAACATGATCATGCATGTTGACATAAGAACATCAGTGTTTTTCCTACAAAAGAGATACTGGAGTAGCATATGCTTCAGTTGAAATAAGGCAACGTATTGTGATCCTTAATTGTGGTATCAACCTGAGTAACAAAGTCACCCAGCTGATTAGGTTAGCACAATTATGGTTGTGCCCGATGGATTTAATTAAGAACAAAGACCTATCTTGTTTGTGTATTATACCAAGAGATACGCTCGTAGCCAGGAAGGAATGAAAAGGGAAAGGAGGATATCTCCCTTCTGTTTCTTCAGAGGCATTTCTGCCTTCACTGTTGCTTTTGAATATCCATCTGCAGGCTTCCAGGGCACTCTTCAGACATTCAGAGCAGCCCCTTTGGCTTCCAGATACTAAATTCTGTGGTACTTCAGTTTTGTAAACCAGTAAGAATGCAGGTGGGTTGAAGAGGCAGTACAGTAGTCTAAGTGCCTGCCTGGCAAGTGCAAGGACCTTGGTTCAATCCCCATCCCCTTGCTAAACCAGCCATGGCATCATGGCCCATGACTGTAATCCCAGCGTTGGGGAGGCTGAGATAGGAAGGTCACTCAGGGTGCAACTGCATAACAAGACTCTGTACCAAATGAATAAATAAATAAATACATGATTTTTAAAAAAAAGATGTAGATATAGATACAGATACTGGGCCTGGGGAGATAGTTCAGTGGTCTAAGGGCCTGCCCATCAAAAGTAAGGACCTGAGTTCCATCCCTGATACTGCACGCAGGCACTGGAACTGGGGGTGTGCTGTGCCTCTCAGAAACCAGGCGTGGGAATGCACGCCTGTAATCCCAGAGGTGCGGACGATGCTGAGATAGGAGGATCACTTCAAGTCTGAGCTTCTCAGCGAGACCTTGTATCAAATAAGCAAATAAATAAATATATTATATATGAAATAGAGATCGATATAGAGACTGATATAGATAGGAATACATATATATGTTGAAATAATTCTGTTTCTTTAACTGATACAATTATCAAAGCAAAGAAAGATATATTCCATGAATTACGTGGTACAAACTTCTATCAAAGCTGGAAATGAATCTTAAAATTCTTGGCAGACTACTTGGTGAAAAGCCAGCTTTGTGAAAATTGGGATTCACTGGCATTTGAATGAATACTAATTTCATAAATTCTATGTATTAGAATAATTGATATTCCTCATATAATATATCGATAGCATATATAATTTGTTAATGTAAGATTCCTTCTCTATGTAAATTTGGTAACAATGATTTACAATAAAGATATATAATTATTCTGGTTTTCTTCTATGGTTGCAAAGCATAAAATTCATTTTTATAAGTAAATTTAATCTCTAGTACTGAACCTCTAAAAAATACTGTAGGAAAGTGTTATTTATTTTACATTGTTTTTATTTCTTCACCTATATTCTATATTTAGATTTTTAAACAACATATTTTTTAGAGAATTCAGTCGGTTTCAATTAAAAATACTGATGAATAAGCTCAACTGTAGTGCCAGTTAATAAGTAACTTCTTGCCAAAGTAGACCATGGAAGGCTTAAAAATCTTATATTTTTCATGATACATTAGTATAAGGTCATATTCAACATTTTTTCACAAGATTGATGATGCCCTTCTGAAAGACATTAGTGGGGTGAGGCTTAGCTTTATGGCCAAACATTCTGACATGACTTTCACCCAATCAAACACAGATGTATAAGGAAATGACTTAGAAATGATATAAGTGAAATACATGATCATATAAATGAAAGACATTTCAAATTTGCAACCTAAAACAGTCACTAAGATGCTACTTATAACATATTTCACGTAGGTGAATTATATGTAAAATTGGTTGGTTCTAAAAAATTCATAAATGTATCAAGAAGATAATATTGTGATCTATGTTATGCAATTAAGCTTAGCAGTGACGATCTTTCCATTTTCATGATAGAATAAATCAAACAAATGGTTCTTAGGACGGTTTCCTTGGTCAGTCTCCTGTCATAAGTTTATTTGAATCTGAGTTGATTTAAAGGAGCACCTTCAGTTGCAAACACACCTTTACTAGAAATCTTTCTTTTGTAATCACAAATTATTCAGCAATCTCTTTTACTTAACTGTATAATTTTATCTTTTGGAGGAGGCTATATAGAAAAAATACAACTTTTCATAATCATGATAGCAATTTTATTATGCAGAAGTTCTAATAAAGGAAAAAGCTGAAATGACATCTTACTATTACAATAGCTTATTCTTTCTGCAACTTTAATGCATTGGTTTTCCTCCTGCCATGATCGAAGTTGGCAGTGGTGAGACTAACTGCACATGGGGCCAGTGGACTTAGCGACAGCAGGCAATTACATCTGACCAGCTAGACTGAGGATATTCAGAGGTTTTTGCCACTATATAATAATGAGAAAAACCTGTATGAACATTCAAAGAAAAATGTTGACATAAGGAAAACATTTACATTTTAATATGCTAGAAATTCCTGGTGAAATTATTCAAGCCTATCTCATATTTTATATTTGTTTTCATATGAGCGTCTGAAAAAACAAAACTCACAAACTAACAATGCCTGTTGATTTCTTATGTAATGGGACATCAGTGATTTCGAACTCTGCTGTCACATTAGGGTACATCCTCTGGGGAGGGTTAGCGTGTTGTTTACCTTGAGGTAAACTGATTTTTGTCCCAAGTAAAATTTATTTCAAAAATGTGCAAATAATGTGATTGAAAACTGCACATAACCTAGGTTCATGAATTGGTTTATTGTATACACTTTGCTAAACCACACTCAGATGGTACAATTCATGATTCATATAAGAACAAAAAAGAACATTTTATTTTCTTTTATTTTAAAGCCATGACCATTTAATTCAGATCACAAAACCTGAGATGCACAACTAATATAAACCTTCTTTTATTATTTAACTGCAAATAAAGTTTCTTTCCAGGGCATCAGTGCAACTAAGTTAGAATTATTTAAATAAATGTCTAATGCCACTCTTAAAGTATTATAAATAGACTATATTGAGGATAAATGTAAACATTACTTTTTTAGGACTAATGATAAATGATGAGGTAGAATAGCTTTAGCAGATTTCCAAGCCCTAGACCCCTAAATTAAGTTTGCACTGACTTTAAATACTGGTGGCTTTTTAGCAATGAGAGATCTGTATTGCTGAGTACCCACTCTTTAATGGAAGGACTGATGTTTCCTTTTTCAAATGGCTCAATCTCACTAACACATAAGCCCTTAGCAGACCCTTAACAAAAGACCAGTTTGTAAAACTGGGCCACTTTAGTGTTTTTACAATTTAATAAACAGTTTTCTTGATGAATGTAGTCATGAGAGTTGTTCCTCAGTATTCAAGTTATGGTTTTCCTGATTGCTTTGTAGTCAAGTGTAAGAAGTTACTGTATGAAACAGTAAAAGCTAGTAAGACTGCATTGATGCATCTGTCATTTTCTGGATTGTGGGTTACCTGGGCATATTTACCCCAAATAACCTTGCCTCCTTGTGTCACAAGGCCCAACTCACTCACGTTCACCTCAATCACTGTTCCTTTGGTAATTACACCCAAAGTTGTATACAGTGGTGATGAAGTACCGTTTTTCACACCAAGTATTGGCAGGCAGAAGGTGGTTTTCAGTTCAGGATGTATTACATGGGTCTTCTTAAAATGTAAGTCCATTGGCCTAATGACTCTTTCATATTTAGGTGGTTTTCTTGTAAAGCCATCTCCAACAAAGCAGACATTAGTAACCATCCTCTTTCCTGTCTTCTTTCTTCTTTTTCCAGTTCAAATAACTTTTAATACTTCAGTTTCTCCTTGGGTACGAACTTTGGGCAGAGGAACTTCCCATTTTCCTGCCTTTTCTTTTTTTCTTTTTAATAAGGAAAGGTTTACTTAAGCTCACAGTTTGTAGAACCTTCAGTTCATAGCTGGCTGGCTCCAAGGCAGGGTGGTATGGCAGAGGAAAAACTGTGAATGTCAGGCAGGAAGCAGAAGGCATTAAGTAAGGCAACAAGACAACAAAGGCAAAGCCATGAAGCAGCAAGCGATGACGCCAGCAGCTCTCTTTCTGCACCTTACATCCAATTCAGGCTACCTACGGTACTCACACCCAGGGGGAGGCACCTTAATATTAGTAACACACCATGAATCAATCTTTGTGCTTTTGTTTAATCATGTTGGAAAGTACTTTTACACGAGACTGTCCTTCTCTGTCCAGCAGGTAGGCAGATACTGCTCCTTGTGGAATCTTTTCATCCTTCTTTTGTTTGGTGTTTCTCTTTTCATGCATCTTGATAGTCTTCATTCATATTTTCTCTGCATGGAGCTGTTGGTGGTAGAGCTTAGCTTTCAGGACAATCTTTTTTTTTTTTCCTTCTTTGAACTTTTATGAGCCTGTCGATCTTCTTTCCTTCTCTTTTTGTCATGGTAATCCAACCGGTACCCATGGAGTTTACAGTATAATTCAATATATTCATTCTGTGGCATGATGAGAGCTGCAGAGCCACCATAGGTGGCCTCAGGTTTTCAAAGAAAACTCTTCATTTTGGGGAGTCCCAGACATACCAGAATATTTTATTTTTAAGCAGAACATTTTAATACAGAATTTAACATTATTCAACTGAAAATTTGACTTCTTTATCAAACTATATGTCCAGTATAGCAAATAATTCTGTTATTCTACTGTTAATTTATATTTGTAAAACTTATTAGTACCTACAAGTTTCCCAGAAGGAAAAAGTCAAAGCCATTAAATTCTTGCCAGGATGTCTCAGTGGTGACAACGGGTCCTCTCCCTTCTTATTTAACAATTTGATTTTCTAAATAAAGGTAGATTTATTTCATTTTCAATGGTCTTTATTCTCCAATGGAATCATCAGACTAGCACATTCAAAGTTCTGGATGGGCTTAGGCCTGAGAATGCATTTTGCTCCTTATCTTTGTCATTTTGTATGGCACTATCTTCTGACCTTTGTTGTAGAGCTTTGGTAGAGTTATTACCTTAGCATCAGGCCTGGATCTACCAAGTTCAAACTCATTCAGTTGGTGTGGATTGGAAATGGTTGCTGTGCGCCACTTCTTCCTGCTGCAGCCAGTGGGAGTGAACCTGTTGTGTCACTCTGGTAAGGCGTTCTACTCCTGGATCAGCTGGGTGGGTCTTGCCCCTAGTGTCTCTGCAGGGAGTTCTGCCACAGGGTTCCACACCAGGCCTGTCTGATGGGTGAAGTTCCACTTACATGCCAGGCCTGGGTGCTGGGTCAAATGAGCATCTAGTGGGCCCTGGGTGGTCCCACTCACACACTGGACCTGGGCCCTGCTTGGGATTTGTAAATTCTTATTTTTGAAATTACAAATAATCGTTAAAAACACCAAACTTTCTTTTAGTCAATTTCATATTCTTCTAACAGAATTTCTAAGGCTAAGTCATTTGCAGTGAACATAAATTTACTGGGTGAGAGATCTGAAGAATAAGAAGTCTGGTAGCAAGACACCGGTCTTTCCTGAGCCCCTTCTTGTGCAATCAAATAGAAGAGGTGAGAAGGTGAGGGAGCATCCAGAGGGCCGCAGCTTCTCCTTTCATGATGGTATTGATGTTAGAGAGTAGAGTTTTCCTGGACTAATTGACTCTTGAATGTTTCTTCTCTTACCACTGCTGCAATGACACCTACATTGCCCCATGTATTTGGGAACAAAAGAATAGTAAACCCATAATAGACCTGAAAGAACAACTTAGAGATTCTGAAAAGGTCTTAAAGGATGCCTGGGGCTCTTAATAAGTCTTTTATGATCTGGAACTGTTGCAGGTAACTGAGTTAGATAGAAATATTCTAGGTAGTCTGATAGGGCTAGGCCCTCAAGAAACAATATAGTAGACAAGTTGACTTTTAAATTTGGGAGAGATAAACACCCTGGCTGTGGGCCAGACCTCAAGACAAAAGAGTAAACAAATTCAGCTACATACTTCCCTAGGAATAGGCCTCAGGGATTGATACTCAAAATAAGTATCAATCACCCGGAAGACAGAGAGAATCACTGACCCTGCCCCTATAGGAAAAGCCCTGTTCCATATTCATACTCATTTTAATGTGGACATCTGACTTGCTTCCTCATTTGGTCCCAGATTTAAGCAAATTTTAGCTGAGCAGTGGTGCTTGTAATCTCATTGATTGACCATAGTTTTGTCCCAACTAAGGGAGTTCCCATGATCTCTACCTTAGCCCACCTCACCACATGGTTTTACTCTATTAAAACCCCCTAGAAGAGGCAGCTTCCTGGGCAACCTGCTCAGGTCTTCCTTCTGTCTCTCTCTCAGACAGGAGGTTTCTTTCCCCCAATAAATTTATTCTGCTTTTAATTTCTATAGTTTCTAAAATTCATTCTTTGCTCTTCGAGAATATGGCGTCTGCCCAGGTATCTTTCATGTTGGGTGTTTTATTCCCCTATGTCAGAACCATGAGGTATTGTGACAGATCGGAAGACACTTTGGAGGAGCAAGACATGGCGAAATGTTTTTCCCTCCAGGCCACTGCCAAGACCCTGATACAGGTCCCCATCATCTCTTGGGTGTTGGTTCTACTTTAGAAAGCTGACTACCAAGTAATTCTAAATATATATCTTCATTTAGGAAATTTTATTGTTCTATGGTGGTAGTAGAAGAGCAAAATCCAAATACCCTATAAATCTGTCACATTCTGCCCAGCAAAGCAGATGTATTTTTACACAATGGAGTATTATTTAGCTATAAAAAGGATAAATGTGAGGCTTTTATTGGTAAATGTATGCAACTAGAGATAATACTCTTAAATGAAATAAATCAGACCTATGCATGCAAACATTGTTCTGTCTCCTTAATATAAGAACCTTAAACAATAAATAAAATCTGAAAGATACAATATATATTGTGAAAGGCAAAGAATATGTTTAAAAAGAAGGAATTACTGAGAGGAGGGAACGGATAGGAGAGGGAGTGGGGCAAAGAGATATATCTATTAATGTAAGCAGGATGATTTGGATAATTGTACTGTGGATTTCTGCTTGTCTGTGGAAAGAAGCAGTTAATACTTAATTTTTTTTGTCTTCTTTTTTCAAATTACTTTTTCCTTTCTCTCTTTTTCTTATAATGGTTTCTTTCTTTTTCCATTTTTGCATGCATATATCTGGTAATCTGAACAACTAACCTGAAGACAACACTGTGCAATACAACAATACTGTAAAATTCATATTATTTTGTTCAGTGAAATTCTGTATCATTTGTAATTTTTGTTTTAGTAGTATATTATACTTTTTAAACAATAAGAACATTAAAATGCTCACAAAAATGTTGTTCAGTTAAATCTATTTATGATTCTCACCAAGTATAATTGCTATGGACTTCTGCCACTACGAGGGAAGAATAGCAGAAATAGTATTTAACTTTTAGTTATAATACTTTAAATTAACTCCAAGTGTACAAAATAATGATTGTCATGTATTGCATAAGAGGTAATAATTACAGTGACCACTAAAAGAAGGAAACTGAAGGATGTCAGCCTAAAGATTCCTCAATTGTACAATCTTGATTTTTATTTTAATTTGTATATTTGGTACAGGGTCTCACAACGCAGCTCAGACTCCTAGTGATTCTCCTGCTTTCAGCCTCCCCAACACTGGGATAACAATCCTGCTTGTGCCAACATGCCTGGATTCAGTAGCCTGCTCAGTGAGCCCGTGGGCAGGGCTGGCGCAGCATGTGCTACCAGCGATCAAACCTTGGTCTCTGTGTTTGGCTAAGTAGGCACTTAGCCCCACAATCTGGAGAAATTTTAAATATCTTTAAAAAGAAGCTATCCAAACAAAAGTGACTTGTTTTAATAGAAAAAGAAAGAGGAAAGGAAGTATAAGTCTCCATGTGTGACCATGCAGATAAGTCATCTTTTATTAGTGCATGCTTTTGGAATTTATATCATACTGATAAAACCAAGGGAGAAAAGAAAGGAGAACACATTTGATTTTAAGGCACATTTGAGAATGGCAGTAAGACTTCTAATACTGTACTTAAGTCATAGATTTGATGAGCTTTCAACTGCCAACTCGTTCAGTAAAGTTGAACTGGTTATAACTCTGACCTTTTCTGTAGAGTGAAACCACACTGCCATGTCACTTGTACTATGAGCACCACTGTCACTGTGCTGTCATGGTGCACAGTATACTAACCATTGTTATTCTCTTGTTATATTGTTATGAGACTTTGTCTTTTTTTCATAGGGAATTCTTTTAATTTTTCTTTACTAATGTCTATTTAAATGAGGAAAAATGTGAAAAGCTGGTAGGTAGCATCTAATAGGAATGTACACTGGAATATTCATATAGCTAGAATAGATCAATTCAGTAAACACAAAATAATGATGGAGCTGAAGGTTCAAATCTGTGTGTGTGTGCGTGCGCACACGTGTACACACGTGTGTATTTGACAGAGAGCAATTTGTGATTATCTTCTCATCAATAGCACAGAAATGTCATACAAACACTAAAGAGGCTTAATAATATATTCATATATATTTTATTATTTACTGTTGTTAGAGCTTTGAAAGATAACAGAAGAGAATAAGATTTGATGGTACAATTTCATGTGCTTTGCAGGTATGAAGTAGCGTAAATACTATTAAATATATCACCTGTAGTTTTTTTAAAAAAGATTTCCTTTTATAAGAGTAACTCAATTAACTCATTAATAGATTACAAATAGAGCTGATTGCATGATATTTAAGCAACAAAAGAGAGAAATACCTTAGAATCAATATCTATAATTAAACCTGCTAAATGTTACAGTTATTAGTTTCATAGTTAAAAGATGACAGAAACTTCAATTGGAATTGTATTGAGTGCACCTGTTAGTAAGCATGAGTAATAATAAAGTACAGCGCGATG
Organism: Octomys mimax; assembly: GCA_002564305.1. NCBI lineage: Eukaryota > Metazoa > Chordata > Mammalia > Rodentia > Octodontidae > Octomys > Octomys mimax. Next base: position 11,669 of record NDGM011246962.1, read on the forward strand.
TTACAGAAAGAAATGAACTGTAAAGTAAAATAATAGAGTAACATGACAAGCTGAATGTTTTGTTGGCTATACATGGAACTTCTAATAATGTGCGTCATGAACAAAATTTTTATTTTGTATCTGTTAATTTCATGGACAAAACCCACAATTGACAAAACAGGTAATTTATTTGCTGAAGTTTATTGGATCAAATGTCAGACCCCGCAGACTTCATGCCCCAGCCATTGGATTCATATTGTGAGATTCAATTAGAACAACTCCAAATTATCATTTTACAATGAGTATCTGTTAGAAATATCATTTCTATCTGTTCACATAATAGAGTGGTTATTTTCAAAATCTTAATGCAATGAGGAAATCTTGCTGAAATCTATGCTTGTGTTTTCAATTTCTAAAGTGTTTGTTTTGACATATATAAAGCAAATTTAACTACTTTCATATATTTAATAAGTTAATTTGTTGTTATTTGCATTCAATTGGTTTGCAAAATAAATTGAGAAAATCCAATAAAAATTACAGAATGAAAAATGCACAAATCCATGAGAGACACAGAATCTGGTATTCATAAAACAGAATTAGTAAAGCAAGCAGATCAAGACCAAGATAGTAGTAGTAGAAAGACCATGAGTTACTCAACCTTTTGGCTAAAATCAATTGTAAAAATATTATGAGAGGGGCTGGGGAGATGGCTCAGTGGAATAAGTGCTTCCCTGGCAAGCGCAAGGGCCTGAG
>NDGM011246966.1:2737-13562 GCA_002564305.1 Octomys mimax
ACTCAGATCCTTGCGTTTGCCAGTCAAGCACTTATCCTACTGAGCCATCTCCCTGGCCCCTTTCTTTCTTTTTTAGAAAAATCTTGGGGCTGGGGAGATGGCTCAGTGGAATAAGTGCTTCCCTAGCAAGCGCAAGGGTTTCAGTTCAATCCCCAGTCCCACCAAAACAAAAACAAAAACAAAAACAAAAACCCCCCCAAAACAGAACTTATTTATTTGGTACAGAGTCTTGCTATGCAGCCCCAACTCATAGTGATCCTTTTGTCTCAGCCTCCTCAGTGCTGGGATTACAAGTGTGCGCCACCATGCCTGTTCTCAGTGGCCACCACAGCATGTCCAGGGTTCTGGGGCCAGCACAGCATGCATCAAACCTGTGTCCTTGCACTTGCCGGCAAGCACTTAGATTGCTGATCTGTCTCCCTAGCCCAACAGAAACAAATTTCAAGCAAAGCAGAACATTATATGTTCTGTCTTTTTAGAGCAGGTTTTGGTGTATGGCAAAATTGAGTGAGAGGTGAGGGGCCCGTTTCTGCCACCCAGACCTGGTCACTGTCCCTGCCCTCCACTTGCAGCCCTCACAGTGATACTTGGTAGAATTCCCAGGCCCACAGGGCAGGGCTCAGGCTGGGGATCCCCTCTGAGATATGCACACTGTGGGGCTGGACAGTGTTTCATACATGTCCACCATCACGGTGTCACCCAAGCAATTTCATCACACTAGAAAACCAGAGGCTGTTTTCGCCTTGCTGGTAAAATATGTCACCCAGACCCCACGCTGCAAGCTTGAACAGCGCTATAGGCAGCAGCGATAGCGCTCCGGCTGCTGTGTGCATCAAGCACCCCCCAGCCCTGATGCCTGAGCTCAAGCCAAGATGGGGTGCTTCTTTTTCTTTACATCTTTGTAGAAACTTCATTCTGTTTCACAGCCTAAGAGACTGTAAGAAAGTGGCCGAAACACATTTCTTCAGCATCCCAGAAATCCTAGCTACTCAGCAAACCCCACGCACACCAGGTTTGGCAGCTAGGAGGGATTCCATCTGGGTCAAAGGCTGTGAAAGTCACCTGTGAGAGTTGAGCCTGAGAGACACTCACTCATGGAAATGAACTTTTAAGATGCTGGAAGACTTTTCAGCTGGGCTCCAGAACAGCAGGGCAAGGGTGCTGTCCCTGGTGTGTATGCTAAGAACAGCTTCCTGGTAGGAAAAGTTGTAGTTAATGATCACTTGTTGAGAAAAACCTGTCATTGTCCTAATGGAGAAAATGTATTGGTTAATAATAATGAAATGGCTTTATGGAAGGATATTTTAAAAATGTATATTACATCATGTCATCACTTTACTTAAAAACCGTCCCTTGAGGATTTCTCTTGTCTTAGGTTTTTTTTTTTTACTTCCTATGCTTTTATTTGGAAAAATATACACATCGTTAAGTTTACTGCCTCTCTTATCTGTAAATGTACATCTGCTAGTGCTGAGTTCCTTCATATTCTTGTCAGTCATCGGGTGACAGGGTGACCTGTCCCTGGAATTCCTCTCATCCTGCAGAACCAAACCTCTGGCCTGCTAAACAACACTTACCCAGTCCTTCCTACCTCCTGTAGGATGGAGCCCGGGCCTTGCTCTGAATATCCATCTCCCACCTTCTCAGGTCTCTGCCTCTCAGCATACAGGTTTTACTTTGGTCTCTATTCAGCACTTGCTATTTTTTTCTAGAACTTTCTTCCATCAAATCTTCTCTTGGGTCCAGATGAATGCTGCCCTAGATGGACCCCTGCTGACCACCTTCCACAGAGCCCCTGCCCTACCACCCGGACCCCAGCACCTATGCTGGCTGTCTTAGGAGCCCACCCTGAATTGCTGCTGGAAATGAGCTACTTTGTTTCCTAGATCTGCTTGCTGTCTGTCCTTCTCCTTAAGATTATAAACTCCATTAATGAGTAACATGAAAAATGTAGCTAGGAACTCACAGCACTGTTGATAAAATCTAGGAGACTGAGGGCTAAGCTAGACCCAGAGGACCTGGGCGTTGCTGGGCATGGCTCCTGTGTGGCCTTACATTCCTCGCTTGCATCTGTGGGCCTAGGCTTTCTGATCTTTCGAATGAGAAGTCTGGGTGAGCCACGCTCTGTTTTCCTTCCAACGTGGGCTTCTGTGATACATGAAGCCTGGTGCTACCCCACCGTGCAGGTTTCTCAGGGGAGAAGAGGGCTAAGACAGCCCCGCTACCACACTCTCAGCTTTTCCCCGATCCAGCTGGGATGAGCAAGATTTAGGGGTCATGTGGCATCCTTCCCACACATACATCTCCCTGTCTCCGCACGCTGGGTGCTGCAGGTGGGGAGCCGGAGGGTGATTGTCGCTGCAGGCTGCGTGCTGCTCGTGATGGGTGTGTTTGGAAAGATCGGGGCTGCGTTTGCCACCATCCCAACCCCTGTGATCGGAGGCATGTTCCTCGTCATGTTTGGGGTCATCAATGCCGTGGGGATCTCCAATCTGCAGGTGAGGGGGGGGACAGGGCACTCTCAGTAAGGCAGCAGCCCTGCCCATCTTGAGAAGAGCTCGCAAGGGGTAAAAGCAGGATGGTGGGGCCCAAGGAGGAGGTGGAGAAGGAGGGAATCCTCCTTGGGGGTGCACTGGCCCCCAAATGGGAAAAATAAATGGCCAAAAGCACAGCACCTAAGCCCCGAATCAGCCATCACGCCCCCTGTGCGGGGGAGAGGTGCAAGGCATCAGCCATCACGCCCCCTGTGCAGTAGAGGTGCAAGGCATCAGCCATCGCGCCCCCTGTGCGGGAGAGGTGCAAGGCGTCAGCCATCACGCCCCCATGCAGTAGAGGTGCAGGGATGCCTGTGCAAGCTCCCGGCCTCTCTCCTGCAGTACGTGAGCATGAACTCATCCCGGAACCTCTTCATCTTTGGCTTCTCCATCTCCTTTGGGCTTGCCATTCCCAGCTGGGTGAACAGGAATCCCGAGAGGCTGCAGACAGGTGACTGCTCTCTGTCCTTCTGTCCCCACTGTGGGTGTGAGCAGCAGGGTCGTTGGCCCCTCCTGGGAACTGTCACTGTTGTCTCACTCCAGGGATCCCCCAGCTGGACCAGATCCTCCAGGTGTTGCTGACCACAAGCATGTTTGTCGGGGGATTCCTGGGCTTTCTCCTGGACAACACCATCCCAGGTAGAGCCCACCCGTGAGCCGGTGCAGGCAGCATTTTACCCACCAGTGTTGGGTTGGTCACGGCACACCCCACGTGGGCCCTAAACCTGGAGGTGGGGCGAGGGAGGTCTGCATCAGTCAGCTCAGGCTGCTGTGACAAAGCATCACAGACCGGGGGCTTAGATGCCAGGAAGCAGCTCCTGGAGATTCAGGCGTGAGCAGCTTGGCTTCTCCCAAGGCCTCGCCTGGACATGGAGACTCCACCTTCTAACTGCTGGGGATGTAGCCCAGTGGCACAAGTGCCTGCCTGGCAAGTGCAAGGTCCTGAGTTCAATTCCTAGTAACCCCCCAAAAAAGTATGTCCTCTGTGTCCTCATGTGACCTTTCCTCTGAGCATGCTGCTCCCAGTGTCCTCCTGGGTCCAAATCACATCTTATAAAGATGTTATTCCTATCAGACTAGCTCTACCCTAAAGGTCTCATTGCAACTTTTTATTGCCTTTTTAAAGCTCCTGTCTCCAAGCATAGTCACATTCTCAGATGCTGGGAAATAGGGTTTCAGTATATGAATCTTACGGGGATAAAATTCAGTCCATAACAAAGTGCTAAAACAGGAGCTACAGCAGCAGCAACAGGAAAAGGACACAGCCTGGCTCTGCAGTCTAATTGATGAGGGAGCCCACTCTTATGCTCATTCATTCATTCATTCATTTAATGAAAATCTATTGAACATTTGCTGCGTACCAGATACTACGTTCTGAGAACAGGAAGAAAAAGGGCAAATCCTTTCCTTCCAGAAATCTACAGGCTAATGGGAGAAAGTGACAAGGAACACACACACACAATGCTGCTCAGTAGGAGGAGCTAGGTACTAAGAGCTGGGTAGCAGGTCCCATCGTGGGCAAACTTGGGACACAGGGTGGGTTGTGAAGGTGCAGAGGGTCAGTCGGGAGCGGCTTCTGGAAGGCTTGGCCAGGTCTCTTCTGACTGCCCCCAGCCGCCCCTGAGGATCCCTGTGGCCACACCTGCCTCACAGTGTTTCATTTGCCATGCTGCTGCTTGCCACCAAATGCAGAGCGCCTCTATGCCTGCAACCATTAGGATGCATTTGAGGCCAGCTCTGTGCTTCCTGCCTGGCTGCAGGGGTAGCATGGGGGAACCCAGGAACATGGAGAGGAGGAGCCTGGAGGAGCCCTGAGGAGGGTCCAATGTGGAGGAAGAGGGTGTGGAGCAAGCCTGTGTGGGCTCAGGGGCAGGTATGCTAAGTCTTGACTTCTGTTGTCTTCCATCAGGAAGCCAGGAAGAGCGAGGCCTGCTGGCCTGGACTCAGATCCACGAGGAGTCTGGAGCGACACTGCAGGCCTCGGAGGTCTACAGCCTGCCCTGGGGTGCCGGTACCCGGTTCTGCACCTGTTCCTGGGCCCGAAAGTTACCCTTCTGGCCTGAGCCAAACCAGGAGGAGGCTGGCCACCCGCTGAGTGGCCCTTTGCTCCTGAACACCCTTAGCAGAGCCCCTGAGGGGTGCCTGGATATCAGGATCTGAGGACAGCTGGCCCCATACACCAGGCTACCCTGGAGCACCAATCCAGGTCACTTCTGGTCACTGCAGGCTACAGTGCATGCTTCTGCTGTTCTCCCAACTCTAGCTTGGACCAGCTCAAGGAGGCCCAGCAGAATTGCTCTTCCACCGAGCTGCACTTTGATGACTTGGAAGAGGCAGGCAGGGAGGTGCTGTTTGCTGAAAGGCAACAGGACACAAGTCTCATTTCCAAAGAGGCATCAGGGCCCTGTGATCTCGCCATCCTTCCCCACTAATGCTTCTGCTGAGGCTTGGGTTGGGCAGTGTGAGGAGCATCCCAGTACCCCACACCTCCTCCCAATCGCTGGGGAGCCAGCCCCTTGAGCGTGGGGATGCCAGCCTGACCACCTCTCCCCAAGCAGAGTTGAGGCAGGACAGTGGCAGAGCTCTGGTCTGCTGTGGCTCCCACATCTTTTCTCTTCCATCTCTCCTCCAGGAGTGAATGGGGGATGGGGACCCAGAGCCACAGGGTGGTGGTCATTAGACCCCTTCCAGGAGGACAAAAGTAACCACATCAAGGGTGCTGAGACCCCAGTGCAATAACAGTGCAGGCCTGAGGCCCCTTACCTCATTTCCATTTTCCTTCTGTGGCTGCCCCATAATGCTTTGCAGCCTTTCAGGCACCATGAAGTGCCCAGAGCCATCCTGGGAGGTGCTTGCTTTGGCTGCGGCAGGCTTCAGATGACATATCCCATATGATGACTGCCCCTCTGCAGCCCTCCTCGGTCAGGTCCAAGAGGGGTCCGACCCCTATCCATGACCAAACAGGAAGTCTGACTCCACATAGAAGTGAGCCGGCTTCATTTATTGATTCCGTCTGTGTGCTCTTCCCCTTGACGCTGCAGCGCGGCTCTAGTAAAGCCTCTTTCTGGACTGCATGCCCTTGCCCATCATCTTATCTCCAGTAGAGCAAGCTGAGCTGGTATAAAGAGTTGGGAACGTCACAGGCCACTGCCTCTGAAAGTGGCTAGTAGCCCAAGCTGATGACACTGAAGCAACAGAGAATGACAGGAAGGGACGGAGAATTGCTGGCAGCCGCCGTTTCTGGTGGTCAGTAGAGCGCCTGCAAATGTGCAGTGAAGTCTAACTCACAGCAGGCAGCGAGCGGACTTGCTTTATTGGCTCTTGGACTTGGGAGAAAAGGAGCCAGGAACTGCCAAGAATCATAGGAAGAGTCAGGAACTAGGGCCCGAAGGATGACCCTGAGCCCCAGTGCCTCATCTCCTGCACACGCGCATGCGCTCTCTGTCCACTACAATGACTTCGCTCCCACTGCAGTGACGGTGCCAGCCACAGACCACCGAAGCGCACAGCTGGCTTCGGGGCTGCAAAGACAGAAGGAAGTCCCTCTCCTCCGGTTCCAGACACATCCAAGCACTGAGTCTGGAGCCTTGATCTCTCCCGTTCTCGCGGTGCTTTCCTGCGGCTGCCCTGCCTAGTTAGCACACACTTAGCTGCCCTTCTGGCAGCCTCCGGGGAGACTCTTTTCCCTGCGTTTTCCTATACGGGCCTGTGTTCCTCAGCCGGTGGCTGCTTCTCCTGACTTTAAAGCAGAGGCGACACTGTGGCCTCTGGAATGTTGTCATATCCATCCCCTTTGACTTTTTGCCTTTTATTTTAGATTCATGATGACATTTAGGACCCATCACCCGGGTAATCACCTCCTCTCAAGATCCCGAAGCAGGGGCCTTCCCATTAGCTCAGTTGTTTAAGTGCTTGCTTATGCAATGCAGTCAGGCTCAGGATGCTGTGGTTCATCCCAAGATCCTTCTGCCTTACCAGACCTGCCCTTAAGGCATCCTGAGCCAGTCAAAACAAAAAAATCCTGAAGCAATCTCTTCTGCAGAATGACGGGTAGATAAAGTGACAGTCGTAGGTTTGGTGATCAGGACATGGATATTTTGGGAACAAATTCAGTCCCTCTATGAAATCTTGCATCAGCTGCAGTCTTCGTTTGGTTACTATAGTGAAGCACACCAACCCCAGTGGTTCATACACAGAGGTTCACTCCTCACAGTCTGGAGACTCAGTGGTCCGCGATCAAGGTACGGGCTGACTCGGTGGAAGAGATCAAGGCTGCTTCCTCACCACGGCCACGCTCTGGGGTGTGGTGTGGAGTGGGTGAGTCTTCTCTGCGCCTCTTTTATAAGGGCACTGCCCTCATTCGTGGTGGTCTGCTGATTCCCTAAGCCCTCCTGAAGCTCCCCACCCCCATCACCCTAAGGCTTTGGAGAGCTTTAGTATGGGAACATTCTGACCTCAGCATTCGCTGTACAGCAGCTCTCCCTGAAGGGCTGAGGGTGGAGGTCCTCTCTACTCTGGGAAGTGGATGCACGCGGAGACCCAAGCCTTCCCACACTCATTTTGTTCCCAGATGTGCTGGCCACTAGGCTGCGGCTGGGAATGGTTTTCTGGTCATGAGTGGCTTCCACGCCTCTAGGTCCAAGCCACAGCCCCCAGCACCCTGGAGTCCATGGAGGGCATCCTCCTTGCAGAACGGTTAGCAGATGCAAAGTTGTGCTTTTGTTTTTGTTTTGTTTTTGGCACCATTGGTTGGCAAAGTCTCCCAAGTACTTCTGCTCTTTAGAAACATGTTCTCATTCCTCATGCGAGGATTTTGTGTTTATTTTAGCATGTACCCAATCTGTTCGTTCTTAGATGACATTTTGCAGTCATCTCACCAAAATTTGTTAATTATTTTTATGTAATTGGTGTTGTTCTGCAAAACATCTTTTTGAGTGTAAAGCCCTGCTGGAAGCTAACAAATAAAAGTTCCTTCAACACAAGGAGTCAGGGAGAACTTGAATTCCTATAAGACATCTGCCCCTTACTTTTGCTTTGGTCTTCACACCATGAGATTTTGCCACCTTTGTCCCTTTTTTATTGTTGGCTTTCACAGACCACCTGTCTTCCCCTGAGGAGCCTGGGACCTTCACACTGAGACGCATCCCCCAGCCACTTTTTTTAAATTTTGAAATAGGGTCTCGCTCAGCCATCCGGGTTGGGTTACAACTTCGGGTCCTCCTGCCTCAGCCTCCCAAGGTGCTGGGATTATAGGCGTGCACCACAATACCTAGTTTGGGAAGACATTTAAAAGATGCAGTTCACACAGCCAGCAGACTTTAAGGGCTTGCCCTTGGCAGTGTGGGCAGGACTTAGCCAATTAGTTGAAGACTGTAGTGTAGAATTGGGGTTGGTTCTTGGAACTGGGAGGGAAGGAGCCAGGAGCTGCCAAGAAGCCTTGCAAGCGGAATTTAGAGAAGAAATGCTGCCTGAACACATCAGCGGCAGGAGCGCCTGCCTGCTGGCCTGCCCTACAGATTTTTTTCAGACTTCAGACCTCACAGCTGCCTGCGCCAGTTCCTTAGAGGAGACCTGCGTCTCTCTGATCTACTGCTCTGCCTCTCTGCAGAACCCTGACTTAGGCGACACTGGCTGATACAGAAAGATCACAGAGGAAACAGGCAGACACGCAGCAGAGATGGGGGGAGCCCTTGATGGGGACGTGAGTGCCACGAAGAGGGTTGGTGCAGTAAGTCCATCCTGGTCTGCAGCTGAATCCTAAGGCTTGTGTGGGAAGGGGAGGCAGGCCGAGGGGTGCTGGGGCTAAGGACTGACAGGGAGCCTCACCCGGCACTGGCCACAGGAAGAAGGGACAAACCAGCACTCTGCTGAGGTCCCCTCTGCCCAAGGCCTCCGGCGCCTACTGCTGCAGGACACAGCCACAGCCTTGGACTAAACAAGACCAAGTGGGGCCAGGAGCAGGAATGAGGGTCTGGCCCGAGCACCCAGCTGCCTAGGGCCCATCACGAGCACTCCTGGCTTCTTCCTCACTCCCTGAGTCTCTGGGGTTGCCCATCTAAGTGTCCTCCTCTTCCTGTCTTTCCAACACAAACTGTGGCAATCCCAGAAGGCCCTGCTGCCCAGCTGCATGGAAAACCCCATTTGCTCCTCAAGTTGGTCATTAGCAATGGGAAGGCTTTGCCAGAGGGAGCCGCTGCCCCTGGGACTTACACCATCAGGAGCTGGGTGAGCCCGTCCTCAGAGGACACGCAGTACATCAGGGCTCGATGGAGAGACAGAACCAGCAGGGTGTGTGTGTGTGTGTGTGTGTGTGTGTACCCACAGAGAGGACATTTATGCTAAGGGAAGGGCCCAGGCCATTGTGCTGCCCCAAGTCTACCACCAGGCTAGGAAAGTTGTCGTTGAGCTCAGAGCTGAGCTCTGCTGGTGGATTCTGTCTTCCTCTGAGGAGGTCGGTCATTCTCTACTGAGGGCTTTGACTGCTGAACACATCACAGAGGGTCTGTCTCTGTGATTTTCTCCAAGGCTACTTACTTAAATAGCAATCTCATTTACAAAAATACTCTCACAGAAACATCTGTGTGATGGTGGACCAGATGTTGGGACCGTGGCACAGGCAGGTTGACACAGAACTCACCCGAAGCCCCAGGGCACAGGCCTGGTGACCTTCACATACACTTTGCCCAGCGGCCTCGTGAAAACCGCACACATCCCTGGACTCCACCACAGCACGCTTTCAGGGGTCTGTACCGGGGACACGGGGGCACCCGACTGCACTCTGCCTTTATGTCAGCACAGAGGGGAGCTGAGCACCACTTCTGGACTCAGGATGTGCTAGCAGGACGCACGAGTGGGCTCCAAAATCCTGCAGAACCCAGCAGTGAGGCCCTGGGTCTGGGGCGGGTGGATTCTCTCTTCCTCTGAGGAGGCCAGTGAGGCCCTGGGTCTGGGGCGGGCTGAGAGGACCCGGTGTTTCTCCCCTCCAGGCAATATGATGCTCATCCCCTTCTTGAAAAGCCCACAGCCTCGTTGTCAGCTGTACCCAGTGCCCCCAGAATAGGTACTGGTGGCTGCGTGTCCGTGAGCCCCTGCTACCTAATAGCCATAAAGATGGACACATGCTTTCAAACTTTATAACAGAAACTAAATACACCAAAATGCATCTGAGACAGCCCATTCAGAAAAGTCCCAGAGGCTGAGGCAGGCGTGACCATTGCTGCCAGAACTCAAACTTGCCCGTACTTCCTTCAGCCTCCTCCCCATCTGGCCCTCCTCCACTACAAATCCTCGTCCTCAAAGGTCTCCAGACACCTCAGCTGCATCATCTCATCATCAGCGGGAGGGGCCGGTGCCTGCAAAACACATGGGAAGAAGGTGGAGTACAGATGGAAGGTTCTAGGCAGCTAGGCAGGCCCAGCAGCTCGGGGCTCACGGCTCCTCTGGGCTCTCCAACTTTCTCCTGCAGCTTCCAGCCGGGGAACAAGGCAGGCGGTGACACTGCTATTCCACACAAAGCTCCCTGACCTCCAGAAAGATCTGGCGGAAGTGGCTTCCTTCCTACTCTGGAAACTGCCAGGATCCCATCAGAGAAGCAAGGAAAAATCTTAGCCAAGAGCTTGTCAGTAGAAGACTGAGTGACACCATGGTGCACCCACCCGGGAACAGCATGCAGCTGGGTTCTTTTTTTTTTTTTTTTTGATAAAAGGAATGAGATATCTTTCTATCTCTGGGAGAGATGATTAATAAAGTACAAAACAGTGTGTACAGTAGGTCACTACTTGTGTTTAAAAGAACGCACAAATATCTGTAGACCATCTTGGGATAGATGTGCAAGAAACCGGCCGTAGTAGCTGTCTCTGGGAAAGTGAGTGGGGCAGTAACTGAGGAACAGAGGAAGAAAGAGGCTAAGCTTGTGTGGGGTATCTTTTGCTGAGGACCAGCAGGGTGTGGTATAGGACAGGCAATAATAAACATTAATAAATTGGTACAAAAATAAGTTGAGAGTCTGTCCTTGGCCTACACGACTTATGGCAAGAGCCCCGGTTGGCTTAAGGGCAGACTGATCCTTAAGTCAACAGCCAGTGCTCAGACCAGCAGTCTGAGGTCCTGGCGCCTCAGAGCAACAACACGTGGCAGCTGAGGACCCTGCTTAGTGTGATAGTCAATCCTCATCCTTTGTGTGATTTTCCAAAAATGCAGTGCTCCTCAATGCTTGAGCCTCGTCTAGGTCAGCAGTACACTCCCACTGCTTCCTGCAGCCCACCAGCACCCCCCCCCCATCTAGCCGTACT
>NDGM011246977.1:3177-13220 GCA_002564305.1 Octomys mimax
GTGTGTGTGTGTGTGTGTGTGTGCGCGGCCAGCCCAGCCCACCAGGGGGCGGGGCTGGCTGGCATGCGGTGCCGGGGATTGAACCGTGGTCCCTGCGCTCTAGTTCAGCTTGTTCCAAGTAGGTGCTCTAGACCACCGAGCCATCTCGCCAGCCCCAGTTCTTTCTTTTTTTCTTTCTTTCTTTCTTTCTTTTAATGTATTTGGTATAGGGTCTTTCTAAGCAGCTTGGACTCAGAGTGATCCTCCTGTTTTCAGCCTTCCCAGTGCTGGCATTACAGGTGTGTGCCACCACGTCCAGACTGGGTGGCCAGCTCAGGACACCCAAGGGTGAGACAGCATGGCATGTGGTACCAGGGATTAAACCCCAGTCCCTACACTTGCCTAAGTAATCACTTAGTCCACTGAGCTATTGCACTATCCTTCAATTGTCAGTTCTTTAAGCACAACAAAGTTATCCAAGGAAAAACTCAGTACCAGTAATGGCCTGTTTTAAATCCAAGAAAATGGAACACTGGGTACATGACTAAACCAAGCCACTTCCCAGCCCCTGCTCTGTGTCAGACTCATGTTATTCCACTGAATGTTTGGCTGTCCCAGCCCTCAGAGAGCAGCTTGCAGCCAAACTTTCACTTCCCACGCTGAAGATGAAAGGGACCCAGCCTTTGGGGTCTGCAGAACCTAAGGCCATGGCCACCTCCATGTCCTGTAAGAAACCCTGGGTGACTCTGAATGTTGTGGGTGAGAAATCCCATTTCCTTTGGCCTCCATTTTAACTCACTTCTCTGCAAAGTCCTCCTCTAGATCTGTACCCAGAATTGGGGTTGTGAAGAGCCCTCATCAGAGTTTCTCTACTCTTGCTTTGACATGTCGATTTGAATGTCAGATGTTCACCCAGGAGTTTCTACTTGCTGCACAGTGTTTACCTTCCTTACTAGGGAGAGATTTGCTAGCAGACTTGAGGAATATTCTCCAATTCCAGTGAAGGCCAAAGAAGAGTTTACCAGTTTGGACTATGTCAGACCATGATTCTAGACATCCCTGAGTTTACCAAAAATATTTACACTCTACTTTTGTCAACAGGTAATTTCCCAGACCTGTGCAAGCAGGAAGGACATCAGTGCCCAAGACCCTGAGGAGGAGTGACCAGCTTTAACCAAAAAGGACATCAAAAGACAGGTTAAATGAGTGGCAGTTCCTAACAGGTCACTGGTACCAAACTCTTTTCCCCCAGGGACCTATACTCAAAAAGCACAAACCATAGTCCTTATTCAGGCATCAACATGCCCATGCAGCAATATGGAAAGGGAACTGCTAACTAATAAAATAAAGCACAGTTGAAAATTTTACAACTCCTAGAAGTACTTTCTAAGCAGGTCACTGTCATTCACTCCAAGTGACATCAAAGGGTCGTCTCTAAAAGAACCATTCTGGTCCTTCCTCAAGTGACACAATAGAAGGCTATAAAAAACACTAGTTGGGAAACAGTCCCTAGAATTTTTATAGGACTAAGAAGGAAGCTACTACTGTGAACCACTTGAAAACTGAGGCTCCTTTTCAAAACTCAAGACTCCTATACTAGTACAAGTACAGGTTCATAGACACTAATTACCTTCAATCCACCACAGTTTAAATGGGCACCTATATTGAGACTCCTAATTGGACCCACAATGTAGATAATCAGCCTATGGCTCTTGATAATTTATCTAATATCCCTTTTCACCATCCTTATGATATAGAGGAACTAATTGTAACTCCCCATCCAGTAGATATCAGGTACACCAACTTAATGTTCTCTAAAATCAAAGAATGAATTCTAAGGAACAATGAAGGTTAATAGTAGGAAACTTTATTAGGAAAGACAGCTCCTGAGAGATAGGAGGTAACCCAAAAGTATATTATCAGTGAGCCCACCTTTCAATATCAGCTTTATAGAGCAAAATCATGAGGTGGATACAACATGGGTTAAACCTATGATCAAACAAGAATCTACATATAGCCACTTAGATATTGATCCAATGGGGAAGCAGGTCATGTAGCAAGTGTACATAGGAAGAAAAAAGATTTTTTAAAGAAGGAATGAGGGGCTGTAGATATAGCTCAGCAGCATAAGCATATGCCTGGCAAATTCAGGGTCCCAAGTTTGAAACCAAGTATCAAAAGAAAAGAAAAATTATCACTCACACACCAGGCCTGGGCTGGGTCTGGAGGGGTCCAGTGGTTGCAGGGGAGCACAGAAGCTCTCCCACACACTAGCCAAGCCTGGGCTCGGGCTGGGTCTGGAAGGGTCCTGAGAGAGTGGTGGAAATTCTCACTCACACGCTGGGTCTTCTCTTAATTCAATGAATAGAAAGATTTGTTCTAATAGTGTTTGTGGACAGGATATCATGTCTGCATCTTGTACCATGAATAACAACTAAGAAAACAACAATATGCAATGTATTAATTGTTAAAACTGTTCTAATCGGTTTTAAAACTGTCTCATTGCTATTTGTTTCTCAATAATTTTATTTTTAAAAAAAGAAAATAAAAAGGAAAGGAAAGGGAAAAAGGAATGGATAGGAGGTCTTTGTCACCTGGCTGTGCGACTGATGTCTATCTAGACTTTATTGGAATAGGTTATACCAACTATCTTATCCCCTGGGGAGGTACATGGGACTGTCCATCCCACCTTTACCTTGAGAGCTGGCCTCTGGACACAGCTGAAATGTATTTTCATGTTCTGCACTGACTCCCCTGAGTGCCTAGCCCTATATGACTACCTATAACATTTCTATCTTTCTAACTTTCTATAATTTCTAACTTAGCTGCCTATAATATTTTGTATTTCATGATAAACACAGAAGTAAGAGTTAATGTCTCTAATTGCTAGATCTATAATTGTCCACCTTTTTAAACAGACTAAAAAATATTCTAACCTGCTCTTTCTTTTATTTAGGCTCTACATCTCCAACCAAATAGCAAAGTTACTCTCCTTACAAATCAAGCTTTCTCCCATGGAACAGGGAACCCAAAAGCTTTCACAGTTAGTAACTCTTTTATTACTGTCTTCTGACAGACCTTTTTTTGACCCAGCTGGTGAGCCAGAACACCCTACAATAGATAGATCACACATAATTCACAGTGTCTCCCTTTTAGCTGGAAGTCACTGTATAAAAATGGAGATCTCCACATGCTCAGAAACCCATAAAGAATTATGGGAATTTATGTCTCTCATGGAGAAATGAGGTAGGGGATTAGAGCATGAGAAACTAGCTGAGCAAGTGGGTATGACCTGTCAATCAGCGATTCAGGAACCATGCACTGAAACCCTGCCCCTGAAACCAATAAGAAGGTGCTATCTTCCATTCTTCTCATGAGAAGTCTTTAATAGGTTGGCCTATAGCTGACATTCACCTGAGGGGAGGGAGATGCAAAAGATGGCTGCCATTAACTGTGTGGCCACTGCACTCTCTTTTTTACAATGGCCCACTCACCCTGCAGAATGAGTGGACCTACTTTCTCTACCTACTTTCCACTGGCCACACTCACTATGCAGAGCATGGTTCTTTTCCTACTCCTAATAAATCTAAAACCTCACTAAGATTTGTGCTTGTTTAGTTTGATTCTTTGTTTAGGACAAGAAGAGCACAGGAAGAAGCTCTAGGAGTCACCACAACCCCAAAACCTAACTAGCACAACTTCAGAACAACATCCCTTCAGTTTCTGAGGCCACCCTACCTCATTGACTGGGTGGAAGATATCCATAGACAGTCACAGACTAGACATAGACCTCCTGAGAAGTTTAAGGCCAAGATGGAAAGGACCCAGGGATTCTGCCCCACAAGTTGAGTAACTAGGCTGATTATAAGTTGCCCTCAAAGGTTCTGGGCTGAACATCTTAACATTAAATCCAGGGATCTTCCTGGAAGTTCTACCCTACCAACTTCATCGAACTCAGAGCTTATTTCTCTGTTTGCTTTCTCCATCTCCAACATGATCAGACAGATCCCTTGGCTTGAACAGCTGCTCCAGCTTGGGGTGTGTAGAAGAGGGATTCATGGGGGAGGGGTCACCTTACCAACACACAGGCTGTAACACAAGGCAGAGCAAGCTGTGACTTGGTGTGCACAGAGGCATACAAACTCCATGGAGCAGATAGAGTGAATATAGCACGAAGGAGGAAACCACTGACTGACCACACCAATCAAGAAAGATGTGATAGGATTCCATGACCACACACAAGAATTCCAGTGTGGAAACAAAATTGGTCATAGTAATGATACACTGTCTTTCCCTATATCTGATGATTTAGAACACTGTAGATTCTGGAAAGAAAACATTCAAAACACAGAGAAATTGTTTAAAGACTTCTCTCTTTCTTCATTGGTTTTTCAAGTGGAGGATGACCTTTTTTTCCTCTTTCTTTCCTTCCCTTTTCTTATTTTCCCCTCTGTTTTTTTTTTTGTTTGTTTTTCTTCCTTTTCTTATTAGTTTTTTTCTGTTTCTTTTATCCAAGTCTACCAATTTTCTTTTGTACCTTACCAGGATCCTTTATTTCACTTTTCTCTCCTTCTCCTCTTCCTGTTTTTGATTTTTCAATTTTTGCTTCTTTCATGTTCCTCCTTCCTACCTCTTCATCTTTGCTAGTACTATTATTAAGCTTTATTAATCTTTTAATATTCAGTTGGCACTATGCTATTATTGTTGAATTCTTATTGTTAAGGCTGGTAGAGTTGTTGCATTTAATACTTACTGTAAGTAGATTTGGTTTGTCTTTAAATCTATATTATAGTCACAAATCTATCATAAACAAGGACAAGAAGTAACCTTTATTGGTTCTATGGTATGTCTATATCCACTTGGTTTTTGACTTTGCCAAGTTAGCATAGATGTTATTATTAATTCATTTTCACCACATGCCAATATCCAGTTTGTCTTTGTGGAATCAGTAATACTATGGTTGTTCATTTCCAGAGAACTGATTACTGGACCAAAGATACTACACCTTTTTCTCCCCATATTAATTGGGGTGGTAAGGTCTCAGGACAGAGATAAAGGCTTACAGGAGCCATGCCCAAAGAGCATCACTGGAAATTAGCCAATAGCTAGAGAGATCTCCATACTAGCAACAAAGTCTTTCCACAATAATTGACCTGCAACCCTCCACACAGAAAAGAAAAAATAAAAACATAAGAAAACAAGATTTAAAAAGTCTCCAAAAAACTTGTAACTCTCCCAAAAGCAATTCAAGAAGCACTGATTGATGAGGAAATCCAAACCCAAACAGCTGAATTATATAAAACAAAAGATAAAAATAAATAAGGTATTCAATGAGTGCAAAGATGACATGATTAAACAGATAATGGAATTAATAAAGAAAATGATCAGAGGGTTGGGGAGATAGCTCTGCGGTCTAAGCACTGTCTGGCAAGGGCAAGGACCGGGGTTTGATCCCTGGTACCATATGCCATGCTGGCCCTAGAACCCCAGCGCACTGCGCCAGCCACCAAAACCAGGCATGCTAGCACATGCCTGTAATCCTAATGCTGTGGAGGCTGAGTCAGGAGGATCACTACAAGACTGAGCTGCATATTGAGATCCTGTAGCAAATAAATAAATAAGATTTTAAAAAAAAAATGAGACACTAATACAGAGCTAGGTGAGCTAAGCAAAATGACAGAAGACACAAATGGTCAGTTAAGCAGAGAATGAGAGTCCATGAAAAGACATGAAACAGAAACCCAGGAGATAAACCAAATTCTGCTGAAAGTATGAGCATCAGGAGTGACTAATGTGAAGACAGTGTCAGCTCTAGAAGACAGAATGGACATCGAGGACCACACACGCTTGTGAACAAAGTTAGCTTGAAAACAACAAAAGAACAAGGATCCAACAGGTACTAGATAAAGTGAAAAAGGCTCTTCTAAGATTAATTAGGATAAATGAAAATGTCAAAAACAGCACAAATGACATTTAAAAAAACCTATTGACAGAAGTAACAGTAGCAAACATTCCAAGTAGGAGGAAATGAATAATTTGGCATACAAATAAGTGAAGTGTATAGAACCCCAAATAGCTATAATCAGAAAAGAACTCTGTGACATACCTTAATCAAACTCCCAGAAGCCTAGCATAAGGACAGAATCTTAAAAGCTGTTAGGGAAAAGGAATAAGTCATGTGTAAAGGTCAACCCACTAGAATCACAGTAGACTTCTCAGCACAAACTATAAAGCCTAGGAGAGTGTCAGATGATGTGTTTCAAGCCCTATGAGAAAACAACATCAAACCCCGATTACAATATCCTGAAAAAGTGTGTGGGGAGAACTATGCTGAAACTCAAAGTAGAAATCAGGCCATCATCCATTAGCTAGTCACACAGCTCTGTCACAGTGAAAAGTCAGCTAGTCCACTCCCTAACTCCACTTTACAGATACCGTACCTGACAGTCACAGGGACCAAGAGACTAGCATAGGACCCACCAGGGATTAATGGTGCATCACAAAAAGTGTATTAGATCCATGAACATTTTATACACTTACAGAGTTTCTGTGTGTGAAATACTACCATTATGCTGAGTCTGCCCAAGGAAGGCTCAAAGCACCCGGCCTCCCATCCAGAAATCATTCTGGCCTGACTTCTGTAAGGACAAGTCCCATGAAAGGAGACCTAGGACCCGCATGTGCTAAGCCCTTGTTGAGTGATTAAGTGTACTGCTCTTAATTATTCCTGATACTCTGGCATCTCTCTGTTCCATATCACTTTGCAGACTTTAACTATGGCAGCTCTGGCTGGTTGAGATCTTCAAACACGTAAATTAGACCGTGTGTGTGTGTGTGTGTGTGTGTGTGTGTGTGTGTGTTACTTGGAATCTAACTCAGGACCTAGCACTTGCCAGGAAGGTGCTGTGCCACTGAGCTATATCCCCAGGCTTTGGCCCTTTTCTCTTACACTGTTAGATAGCTTAAGAAAAAGGGTATTTGTCATCATACATATGAATAATTATGTTTTCCCTAGCTTCATATCTCATAAAGAAAGCAAGCTAAACATCACAAGTGTAGCATATACAAGAGCTCAGAAGATTCTTTAAAATTCAAATTTTAAGTAGGATTTAGAGGTAATAGGTTTATGCCTACTTCATTTAAAACAGGTTTTGGAAGACTGGCTGGAGTTTGAACAAAAGAAATTTGAGAGGAAAGGCATTTCCATACACTACTGGTTGAAACGTTAATCAAGGCAAACGCTGAGAGACAATGCAGCAACGGCTTTCAAAAATTAAAATTCCCTTTCCTTTTGACTCAGCAGTTTCTCTGCAAAGAATTTACCCAAAAGTATGCCAAGCCATATACACAAGGAATTTCACTGCAGCTTTCTGAAGCAACAGAAGGAGAAACAAATACCACCTAAGTGTCTGTCACTAGCGAGTGGGCCAAATCAGTAAGTATCCTACATCTCTGCAACACAATCACAAGTAACCTGTAGAAAGAATGAGTTAGGTGTATCTTGGTGATGTGGAAAGGTTTCTAAGATGTACTGTCTAGCTAAAAAATGCAAGGATCAATACAGGCTAGCCCTATTTGTTTACATACATACACACACACACACTCATGCACCCACATGTGCATACATGTGTTCACTATTTTCAGGAGAGCAGAGTTGATTATCTTTGAAGAAAAGAGCTCAAAATCTCAAGAAGACATGAGAAGGAGCTTGCTTAGTATTTTTTGTTGCTGTTATTGTTCTTGTTGTTAGTAAATCTATTGTGTGTGTGTGTGTGTGTGTGTTGCTAGGGATTGAACCAAAGCATCACACATGCTAGGCAAGAGCTTACCATTGAGCAACATTCCCAGCCCTTGCTTCACTTTTATACCTTTAAAAGGTTTAACTCCTAACTGCAGCAAGTAGCTTTTGCTTAAAATAATGAACTCTAAAGATAAATCATGAAAACCTCCAGGTCATCCCTTGCTCCAAGAATGGAAATGATTTTCCCCGTTGCATCCAAGTGACAACAGCAAGCCCAGAACTAAAATTTACAGCTCTTGCCTACTGCACCAATGTGGCTCCTACAGCACCTTCTTAGCCTCTGCAAATAGGAGAACACTTGTCCGGGCTCATCTTTCGGATATCAGAAGGTGATGCCTCTTGCCTGGCAGTTGTGTCATAGCTACCTCTCAGTCAGTGAATGAATAAACAGGAACGCACTGAGGTGAAGCCTGTGAAATCACTGTGGGGATGTGAATGTGCTGGGTTGAGATAATGGATTACTGCTTTGAGAGTTAATGCACTCTGCCCACCTGGGACCCGACTGCCTCACCCCTGAGTCCTCATCTGGAAAGAAGGTGATTGTTCCAGTGGCTCTTCTGTCTAGCGTGATGGATGTGAGGACCGTGAAGCACACAGCCACCACGGGCTCCGCAGTGCTTCCTATTGGCTTTCTGGTCACATCGCGACTGGCTGTCAAGTCCATGGCCCAGCGATTTATGGCGTCCCTGGGAAGGAGCTGCCTGTGCAAGGCTGGTGCTGCAGTAAGGCAGGAACAGACGCCAAGTTCTCACTCTCCTTGAAGCTGGAGCCAATCCCCTCTGTGAGTCTGGCTCTTTCTCTGTGTCAAAGCCCCAAAGTTTACCCTGGTTTCCCTCCCCAACAGACATTTTATGCCAGGACTCCACAGACAACCTAAATATCTTTGCCAGACCCAGCTTCCCAAATCACAGATAGAGTGGGCCAGGCATATACTGCGTCAGTTTTCACGTCAGACCTGTGTCTGGCTACTGCAGTCTTGCAAGAAGGCTCAAGCAAAGAATTCACTGTCATTGGTGTAAGCAATTCTCAGACAGACTGCTGCAGGTTTCAAGGGTAGCTGGGATGGAGCTGAGGCCCTAAAGCTGTGCTCTGGAATCCAAAGAACTGTGTCTGAGTCCTGGCTCTGCTGCTTGTCTGCAGCGTGAGCTGGAGCTAGCTCTTTAACCTTTCTGTGTCTCGGTTTCCTCAACTACAAAATGGCAATACTAACATCTGTCCTAGAGGTTTCTTGTGACAACTAAATGAGAAAAGCAACTCGAATAAGGCTTTGCAAATGACTTGCAGCAGGGTGTTAGGCAAAGTACGGATTCCACTTACCATGGAGAGAGGAGAGATTGCATTCAATTAGAGAAAATGTAAGCACCTTCCTCAGACAACAAATCCTCCGGGTAATGGCATTGCAAAGGTCCCCTGTAGGATGTGGATGGCCAGAGAGAAGCAAGTTGCGAAAACAGGAAACACGAAAAGGCATCCACAGGAAGAAGACAAGGGGGAGGATCCTCCATGGGTGTGTGGGTCAGGGTGGCTGGAAGGGGAGGCGATGAAGGCGAAGTCTAGAGAGAACACTGAAGTAGGAAACTGGCAGCGGGGCTCTTCCAAGCGAAGGAAGCAGAACACTATTTGATCGTC
Source organism: Octomys mimax (assembly GCA_002564305.1). NCBI lineage: Eukaryota > Metazoa > Chordata > Mammalia > Rodentia > Octodontidae > Octomys > Octomys mimax. Next base: position 12,587 of record NDGM011246977.1, read on the forward strand.
TGCAAGGACAATCTAAGTTCAGTGAGCAGACATAACTGTAGAGAGAGCTATTCTTTATGAAGAGTCATTGAAAATATTGTCTTAGGACAGATAAGAGAAAGTGCAATTCAGTTTTAAAATGGAGCAAAAGCATCCCTGGAATAATCCTCCTCCCCCTCCAGACTCTTTTCTCAGCTAAGCAGCAAGATGCAATGGAGGAGGCCTCTACAGAAAGGCAGGCGCCCTCAGTGGAAATGCTTCGGAAAGCACCTGAGCTTCTCTCCAGGCCTCTTTAGCGTAACTGGGGAGCCTAAGGCTACGTGTCTCTTTCCTTCCATGAATGGAGCACCACCACTGGGTAGGCACATAAGAGCCCTACACTAAGAGCCCTGGAGACGATTCAACGGCTACTCCTGTGCTTTCTTCCCGGGCTCTGTTTCCCACCTACTTAAAAAAGTTTGAGTTGGATAAATGCAGATCAAGCATCAACCACTCTTTGACCATCTTCTTTCTTTGCTCCATCTATGAGCTGATTTCTTTCACCTTTTGCAAGTAAGACCACTTACCGGATGGATGGATGGATGGATGGATGGAAGGAAAGAAAGGAAGAAAGAAAGAAAGAAAGAAAGAAAGAAAGAAAGAAAGAAAGAAAGAA
>NDGM011246988.1:1079-11452 GCA_002564305.1 Octomys mimax
CTTTAGTTCAGCTTGTTCGAAGTAGGTGCTTTAGACCACTGAGCCATCTCGCCAGCCCCGATAATTTACTATTTTAAGCAGCTAGATGAAATGAATTTAAAGTGCTTCGCCAGAAAAAATGATGTATTTGAGGATATGCTTAACCTGATGTACACATCACATGTGTCAAAATATTATGTGGTACTCCATGATTATATACATTTTTATGTTTTACGTATTAGGTGGAAAGTAAGTTTTTGGTGGAAAATTAGGCAGAAAAGGACAATGCTCAAAGAAGAAGAAAACTTCAATTTACCTTAGAATTCATGTTGCTTCGTTTTGAAAGTTTGTCATTGAAAATCATTTTATTGAAACAAATTGTGCTTAACTTTTGGAATGCTGATTTTATTTTATTTTTTGGAAAGTGAAATGTTCTATTAGCTACTTTTGTTTATGTCAAAAATGAAACTTCAAAGAAAAACAGTTTAAAATCTCCCAGAATTACACTTTCATGTTCATGAGTGTGTGTGTGAGTGCGCGCGCGCGCCCAAAACCGTGTTAGGTGGCTAGCCAGGGGCACTGTGGCATTAGATTCTAACTGCCTGTATAGGTTGCTCAGTGGAATCTTGGTTGACAAAATAGAGCCTCACTCTTCCTGTTTGTCTGTGCACCTAATAAATATTTATAAGGAGGCAAATCCACCAGTGTTCTGGAGGGAGAAAGTTAATTTAGCATGGCCTGTTCCTCATGGTTTCTAAATACCTGTGCCTGCCCTGTCATTTTGCTTAATTCAGTGTGTGTGTGTGTGTGTGTGTGTGTGTACGCGCGCGCGCAAGTTATTTCTATTAAAGCCAAACGCTGTGAAAGGGATTTTAAGAAACATCTCCCTTATCATCAAATATAAAAACTGGGAGTTGGGAGCTAAGGCCATGCCGATTGAGCTGGATAAGGCAAAGGCTTCCGCAGTCCATACGCTCAAGCTGGGCTCTGGCGCCCGGTTTTCTGTCGATTTTCAAGGTGCGAGCAGGACGTGGACGAGTGCGCCTCTGACCCGTGCGTCAACGGAGGCCTGTGCCAGGACCTCGCCGGCAGGTTCCAGTGCGTGTGCGACGTGGCCTTCGCGGGCGAGCGCTGCGAGCTGGACGTAAGCGGCCTCTCCTTGTATGTCTCCCTCTTGCTGTGGCAGAACCTCTTTCAGCTCCTCTCCTACCTCGTTCTGCGCATGAACGATGAGCCGGTGGTGGAGTGGGGCGAGCAGGAGGGTTATTAGCATGCCTTTGAGCATTCCCAAGTGGAAAAGCCAGTGAATTTCAAGAAACGGCTTGACTCATTTTAGATCTCTAAAACAGAAGAGCACGAGGAGAAAGTAAAATAAAAAACAGCTTGAAAATAAAAATGAAGTCAAGGCCTATTTCAAGCATTTCACAAATGCTTTGTGTCTGTATAAAATAGTTCCCGATTTTAGCCTAAAAATGAAAAAGAAAGTTCTTAACATAGACACACGCATCTCGTTATTGAGTGTATTTACTGCAACTATATTATCACTCTGCAAACTTGCATATTTGAGTTGCTGTTACTGCCATTCAGAAACCATTTTCTCTCCCAATCTATCTTTGTAAGTATGTGCTTTCTTACTGCAAATTGGACTCATCCGCTGATTCTATTTCTACTAATGTTTTTCAATCTCTTCTATCATTTATGACATGAAAATTTGAAAATTACTATATATTTTTTTTCAAAGAAATCGTTGCCAGTTCTTTTAGAGGGAAGACAGACAGACAGACAGACAGACAGACAGACATAGACACAGAGACAGAGACAAAAGAGAACAAGGAATTACATCCCTGAAAATGTAGGCAAAGAATGATCTGGTATCATACTCAAGTTACACTTGCAAGTATTTCTGACTTTATGAGACTTTCTTCCAACAGAAAGACAACCCTTTCTCTATTTCTTCACGTTCCAATATCTTTCCTTTCCACATAAATACAATACTGTTTGTCAATTTCTGATAAATTAATGACTTTGTTGACTTTTTTGTTAATATTTACTGACATATTGTCCTTTATACTAAATATCTTTTGTGGATGTGTTCTTCCAAAGGAGATATCATTTGAAAGGGAAAATTTGTGTGTGTGTGTGTGTGTGTGTGTGTGTGTGTGTATTTGGTACAGGACCTACAAGGTCTCACTACACAGATCGGACTCGTAGTGATTCTCCTGTTTTCAGCCTCCCAAATGCTGGGATTACAGGCGCACGCCACATACCCAGTCTCAATCGCCATCTCAGCATGCCTCCGGGGCGGAGCTGGCATGGCACACTGGGGATCAAACTCCAGCTGCTCCGTCTACCTAAGCAGGTGCTTTAGTCTGCTGAGCTATCTGGCCAGACCTTGGGAAAATATTTTGATTCTGTGAATTAATTTATAGCGCAGTTAAAATAACAATGACCCGAGATGCCATATTTTAAATGTCTCTATGTATTTAGAAGCTGCTTTAGAAAATATAAGGGTTATTTATCCTTTGGATAATACCTAATGCATATTTAGTTCTGTTTTTAAAAAGTTGGGGGTATTTTTGTGGAAATGACCAAAGTAAAACTACATGTACCATTCAAAACAAAAAGGACAAAATAGTACTTTATAAAAGCAAAGAGAATGAATTCCATTTTATTTTGCAATGGTAATAAAAGATATCAAGTAGCCAATTCATATCCTGTGTAGTATTGGCAGACACTTCAACCAGGGAGTAACTACGTTTAATTTTTTCCTTTATACTAATCCTTCAAATTCAAGGCTGTGTGTAACATACTATGCCTTCAGATTATCTTTTCCAAAGTGAGATTTTGTGGCAAGAGAGTTGGAGGAACTTCTCCCACCAGCATTTACAAGTATTTTCAGTAAGTACTGGATAGGTTAGAGCCAGACTATACGTGCAGTTTTCACATAACTCCCTTTTAGATATATCTATAATTGTGACTATGGACCTTTCCAAGGTTCTGTGTACTCTGCCACATATACTTAAGAAATATTCACTCACAGGCTCTTTCTCTGCACAGTTCTGATGTCTCTATTGTCACTGTGATTGCCAGTCACTCTTCTAATTTTCCAAATATCCTGTCATAAAATATCTGATTTTTAAAAATACTATCTTTTTTTCCTTTATCCTTCTATATTTTCAGCTGTGTTCTGTGTGACTATGGATTTACACATTTGTATGAAAAATAAAACTTTTTTCTGCATCTTCTTTTCTCATCTTCTGGTGGTGCTTGTCTTTGTTTCCCTTGATTGTGCCTTACGTGTGATTCACAAGTCAGATGCGCACACACGCACACACACCACTAACCTATGAAACACAGATGGTAGTGCTGTTCTGAATTACAACCTCTTTCCCCACGTGTGTGACTATGAGTAACACTGTGATATTAAGGACAATATCTTGTGTACTTCTGCTCTCCGGTAAGAAATAGCATTCGAGAAATACTGGTGATCTTAATTGTTCTTACTGTTGGTTTATATTGACCCTGAGAAAGTTAGTTTTGTTTTGTTCAATCTACATTTAAAGAGGTATCAGGTCACCTAAGTGACAAACACAAACTCCCTATTCTGGACTGAGCTTTTAAAACATAGCCTGTGTTTACTTGCATAAAGACCATTTTCATTCTTCTCATTTTTCAGATTTCACATCTGAACTACAGTGGATGTGTTTCTGGCCTCAGCCAGGCGTCCTCCTCTGTGCGTGTGCGTGGGGACCCTTTTGAAGAAAACACAAGTGGAAAGCGTAGGCAAATTTGGAGAAATGGGTGTTTTGGTAGCAAGGAGAAACAACAAAATTCAATTATCATTATTTGAAAACTTCTGTACCCAGACTGTGATAGAGAGTTTTTAAATACACAAATTTTTCATGTTTTTTCAATACAGGCTCAATCGAAATATCTTATATTCTAAACTACTCACTAAATATTTTTGAAAGATTATTTTTCCATTTCTGGGTTTTAAAATTTAAATTATTTAGTCTTCACTTTTCAAAATTAGAATGAAGCTTTTGGGCTGGCCAAGTAGCTCATAGGACTAAAGCTCCTGCTTGGGCAGAGCGCAACAGCTGGGGTTCGATCCCCGGTGTGCCAGGCAGGCCCCGCCTCAGGGCACACTGAGATGGCAATTGAGACAGGGCGTGGTGGTGTGCGCCTGTAATCCCAGAGTTTGGGAGGCTGAAAACAGGAGAATCACTACGAGACCGATCTATGTAACGAGACCTGTACAACCTATACACCCTATGCACCCTGTCCTAAATTCATAAAGAGAAAAAATAAATAAAAATAAAATGAGGTTTTTTTCTAGAAATGGTGCTATGTAAAATTTGAGTTAGGAATGTAGTAGGAAACCAGAGAAGGTATCTTGTTTCTCAACTGCCAATATTATTGTTACTACAGACTATTTTACTTCTGTTACTTTTTAGACTTACTCACCAAATGCTTAAGGAATACCTACTACCTGCTGTACTCTGTTGTAGGTTCTGGGCATACAACAATGAATTAGATATGATGCTTGCTCATAATAAGCTGATGATCTCAAAGAAAATATTGCTAAATGGAGAAGGGCAGGTGCAAGGTCAGGGCTAGGGTGGCAGTGGGGCTAGCTGTAAGAATTGCCCATAAGAAGGGCGTTTTCCCCACTCCTAAATGTGAATATGGAGGATCATGGGAACGTCCAAAAGCTGAGGCTTAGATTCGAAGGTAAGCAGGGCTGGACTGTAGAGGGAGGTGTGAAGCAGTGAGAGTCCACGGAGAAGGGCTGCACAGGCTGGGCCCTGTGGATGGAGCAGAGAGTGAAAACCCCAGAAGGCTGAGGCTGGGGACTGTGCTGCCCTTTGGAGCCACAGCACAGACCTCGATTTGTCAACCTAAAAGCAATAGGGAGCCTTTGAAAGGTTTCAAACAGAGAAATCACATAATCACACTTGTGCTTTCAAAGATCACTTCAGCTTCTATGTAAAGGATGCATTAGGAAGGCAAGAGTAGGCTCAGAAAAACACAGTTAAGAAGCCACTACAGAGCTGCAGAGAAAAGGCGAGGAGATGCTGCTGCTGCTGCTTCTTTATGTAGTTGAAGTTAATGTGGAAAAGCAGCTAGATTAACAAAGTTTGGATGGAACACTTTGTGATTCGGAGAAGGTGCAGGCCTAAAAGGGGGATGCCTTGCTCTTGGCAGCTATTATTTTTTTAAATAGTTACTGACTAAATGAATGAGAATAAAATTTTATAGGCTAGCCTCATTATAAGTTAATCAGTATGAATGTGTCAGTTTGGAATTGAAGAAATAAGCTGGACTTGGTGTATCAATTTGAGATTCATGTTATAGATACATTTTTTTGTATTCCATATCTCGATGTATCCATATATATAAAACCCATCTATGTTATTTAGTAAGTGCTCTATAATAAACTGTACCTCAGATTTAAAATGACACATGTGTATAGCCACCATGTTTAGAGACACAGAGATATGGGCATGGCTTAATGTGTCCCGTGCTCAGGATCTTACAAAGTAACCTCACCTAGGGAAGTGGTCACACCTGAAGCTCCACTGGGGAGGGATCCACCAGCAAGTTTACAGAGCTTGGTGGTGGAATCTGGTTCTTTACAATTGCGGCACTGGGGGCTTCAGTTTTTTGTGACTGTTATTAAGTGTCACTCTCACATCTTCCAGGTAGCCCACAGTCCCAGGCCACCTGAGTCTCACCCAAGAGGACTGTTAACTTCCCCAAAGCCAAAAATAGGAGTTGAGAATTCTAACAAGACCACTGTGACAGTCTTATGTAACATAAACATGTAGCCACGTTCATATAGTCACATGTAGCCCTGTACATTTGTCATACTTTGTCATTTAAAAACATCACAGTCACATCCACACACAAAGGGAGAGGATCAGACAAGGCCAAACTCTAGAGGTCGGGGGCATGAGGCCCAAGTTAGGAGTTCCATCTCTTTCTCACTCTGTGCAGCATATTTTCCTTAGGTTCTGTCTTCCAAGTATGACAGTCTATCTTTGTATGACTCAATGATGGATTTAAATTTTTTTGTTACCCTTCACATTTCCAGATATTTTATCATCTTACAAAGCAACCTTTGCTTTTCTTCACATCCTGTTTTTCACTACAAGTACAGTTCCTTATTTCCTTTTAAAAACTTGTGATCCTAAAGACCATTTTAGGACTGTTCTAATAACTCAAACTCTTTGAGTGCTTATTCTCTTGTGTTTGTGTCTGTGGAATCTATGTACCAGAGTTTTCCCTTTTGAGATTTATAATTTTTATGGGTGAATGCAACCCTAAGAGGATTTCCGTTTTCCTGGGGGAGTCCTTGTGCACTTGCTGAATCGTAGAAGTGTTTCTGGCTATAATCTTAGCTTTGGTCTTTTGTCAGGCAGGCAGGAGCTTTATCAGTTTAAAGCCTATCTTTGTGTCCTCTGCTTAAGCATATCACAACATTCATGCCCATATGGAGACAATCCGGAGGGCTTCCCAGTCTCATTTCTTACCTGTTCTCTCACAGCACCACTCTCTGGTGAGCTGGAGCTTTCTGCCTGGCCTCAGCTCTCCACAGCTTGTCACAGTTCTTCCTTTACACATGGATCCTGCCCGCCATTCCCTTCTCCTCTTCACAGTGAATTCCTGTCCTCCCTGAAATTCCCAATCTAATATGAATCCTCTATGGTCCTTTCCTTGACTGCCCCAGAAAAAGGTCACTATTTTATTCCTGCTCTTCTTTGTCACTTTCTGTTTCTCTTTCTGGACTTATTACTTGGTAATATAATCACCTAAGCTTATACACAAAAGCCAATATTCAGTAATAATCTTCTTAAAAAGGGGATTTTGTGACACATCTGACATAGCTCTATCAATGTTTGTAAGAAGAATTTTCAACTTACTGTACATAAAGAGTTTTAAAGGTATTTATATTTGTCTCAACTTGATATATTTCTTTTATTGTTGTTTTGCTTTTTGGTGACAAGATTTTTTTTTTTACTTTTTTATTTTAGGGAAGAGTCTACAGGGTGTTCAGGGTCTTACTACTAATTTTTATGGGTAAATACATCCCTAAGAGGATTTCCATTTTCCTGGGGGAGTCCTTGTGCACTTGCTGATCGCTCATAGCGATCCACCTGTTTAGAGCCTCCTAAGAGCTGGGATAGTAGACAGGGGTATGCCACCAGGCCCAGTCTATATATTTCTTTTAATAAAAATAAATGCTAATCTGTCTAGGATGAAGTTTGTTATGATATACTTGTAGCGAAGTGGTATTGTCTTTGTAATACTGGGGGATTCTTTTCTTTTTGGCTGGCTCAGGCTACCTTAAGGGTGGGTCTGGCGCGGTATGTGGAGCTGGAGATCAACCCTGAATCCCCTGCACCTGACTGGGTTTGCCCAAGGAGGTGCTTCAAACAACTGAGCTAACCTGCAAGCTCCAGTCTTTGTAATACAAATAAGCATTTATTCTTACTAATGTAACAGTGTCAGAAAAGTAGGGATTAAGTTAATCTGCATTTTGTTGTCCTTTAGTTATAACAGCATAGTTATAATAGGTGCTGTAAAACCTTATCTATTAATTCCAGTCTTCAGGTTGACCTACATTGATTTATTTTATCTTGCACATGGGTTTTATTTTTGTTTCTTTTTCTAGATAGTAATTTTGGATTGTATCTTGAGCATTGTAGATCATACGTTGTAGAGATGATGAAATTTTAAATATTCCTTGGTGACACAAAAATATTTTGTGTTACCAAGAAGCCAGTTAGTTCACTCAAATTCTCATCTTGGGGTGGCATGGCCAAGCTGAAATCTCCACTCTGCTCTTCTCTTTAGCTGGACTGCTTGGAGTGGCCCCACTAGCACCTCCCAGGGCTTAGCCGCAGACATGAGCAGAATCCATTTTCAGAATTCAGGGCTCCATGGCTCTTTAAATTGCAGCTCTCTCATTTTTGGAATCTTCCTCTTCACTTGTAGCTAACAAGTGAGCCATCACCCCTTTTTCTGGTTCTTCAAACTTATAGGATTGTAGATTTTGCTCCTAGACTTAGTTAACTGAGTGGTGTTGATTGGAAACTACAGTCAGAAAACAGGTTGGAATGAAAAAGTAAAAATTCCCAGGTGTTTTCCTCACTTCTGAGTTCAATTACCTTACAATCTAACTCAAACTTTTATTCATCTGTGCTCACATTTTTTATCCTATCCAGATTTTACTTTTTAATCCACCCAAGGTTTACCTAATAAGAATTATTTTATTATCACCAGTAATTGAAACTGTAGTTTTAGATAGATCATCTTAAACTGTGTTGGTGTAAATATTTGGTCCCAGCCAAAGGGATGTGATTTTGTTTTTGACTTCTGCACTGACCAGGTCACTTCAGTAGAGTCCCAGGAAAATGTTGAGGACTACTAGGGCCTAGATAAAAGCATCTTAGAAACAGTGGAATGACAAAGGAATGCTTGCTCATGAAAGAGAAGTCTTAAGGAAAGCATGAAACTGTCTTTACATGCTTCAGTGATTATCAAAGGAATGTAAAAGTACATTTGTTTTATATCAATACAAGGAAGAGAAATAAAATAAAGGGAGTAGCATCTCTAGGAAGATTCCAAGTCAGAAAAAGGGAAAATAAATCGACACTAGAACTGTTCAACAATGTAATGAATTGATTTGCACCAAAGAGAACTCACACCCCTGGACACCCCCACATGGAACCTGAGAGATATGTCAGAAGTATTGAAAACATACATTCACACTATGATTGAGAGCAATTGCTGTAGCTGAAATTTAAGGCTCTATACGGGTTGATTAGGCACAACCACTGCACTTTGCACACAAATAGGATGGCGGTGTATATTACTTATATAAAGCCATGGTCTAGATTGAGAAAGGAAAATTGAATGTTTTAATTAAAGAAAGTGTAGTAAAGGGGCAAAATACTTGAGCAAAATTGCCTAGGACTTTGCAGAAAGGTCAGATTGGGAAGGACCTATTTGGGATTCTCAGATCATCAATCCATCAATCGGATCATGTTCTGGTAAAGAAATGCTAAAGAATGAGAAATCACTGTATATGTAGTCACACTGATTTATTATGGGGGCTGCTGTGAAACTGAACACCAACCACCATCAACTCTTTCCTGTTTACATCTGAGAGACGCCCTTGTCATTCAGAGCAGAATAAGCTGGGCCTGGATGCTTGTCAAGCACTAGGAAATTCTTCTTCACGTTGTGAAATGAGTTATAGAACTCATTAACCTAAGACAGGGAATCAAGAAATAAAAATAAGCACCATGCATGCAGCAAGGACTTGGAGTCACTTGGAATGACAGAATCATAAATACTTTCTGAGCGAGTTGGAGGTATGCTTAATTGTAAAGGCCGACGTCAAGGACGATGCACACTGGCCACATCCCCAGGCTTCTGCTGCAAACAGAGCAGCGGCCAATAGCGCTGTGACTTTACTCTGTATTGTCCTCTGCCATTTATTTGTATCTTAGCCTGCAGGAAAGAGACACCCAGAATACATGCCCTTCAAATTATAATTTTAAGAACGTATTCATTCATCCCTGACTCTCCACTAATTAGCATTCATTAGGGAAGAAATATGGCATTAGCTATTTTTCCAAAAGAAACACACAAATGGCCAACAGCTGTATGAAAAGGTGCACAACATTACTATTCACAGGGGAGTGCAAACAAAACCACAATGAGGTATCACTTCACATGTGTTTGGATGGCTATTACCAAGAAGTAAATGAGAACAAGTGCTTACGAGGCTGCCGAGGAGTTGATACCTGTGCACATGATTGGTGAGAATGTCAATGTCAAAACCATCATAGAAAACAGCATGAAGTGTCCTCAAAAAATTTTAAACAGAAGTGTCATAAAATTCAGTAATCCTACTTATGCATTCAAAAGGATTGCCATCAGGATTGCGAAGATGTTGATAGACTGCTCTCTTGCTTTTAGTACTGTTTCTGCAAAGCCTTGGCTTTTTAAGAATATGGAAACAACCTAAACGTCCTTGGAAAATGAATGGAAAAAGAAAATGTGGTAGACATGTATAATTGAACAATATTTGACCAGAACAAAATTCTGACACATGACACAACAGGACATTGAGTTAGCTGAAATCAGCCAAGTGCAGAAAGACAAATATAACCTGATTGCATTTCTACGAGATATTTGAAATAGTCCCAGTCATGGAAGACGGAAGTAGATTGGGCTGCCAGGGGCGAGGAGAGGACATAAGGAGTTGCTATTAAGATGATATGTACAGTTGGGGCTGGCGAGATGGCTCAGTGGTTTAAAGCACCTACTTAGAACAAGCTTAGCAAAGCACAGGGACTATGGTTCAATCCCCCAGCACC
>NDGM011247003.1:284-10886 GCA_002564305.1 Octomys mimax
TTTCTTTCTTTCTTTCTTTCTTTCTTTCTTTCTTTCTTTCTTTCTTTCTTCTTTTTTTTTTGATGGGGGAAAATATGGTTTTGATGATTGAGCCCAGAGCCTTTGCACTGAGCTATTTCCCCAGCCCTTTTGAGGTAGGGACTTATTAAATCACTGTATTGTTTAGGCTCAGCTTGAATGTATAATCTTCCTGTGCAGTCTCAGATTGCTGGAATTACAGGCATGTGCCTCCATGCCTGGCTGCATTCTACACTCTTAACCAGCTTTAGAATTTTCTTAGTTACTGCAGGCTGTGCAGGCCCCTAAAGTGGGTGTGGTGGACACAATTTCATTGCACTGCTACCCTGCAAAAGAACAGACTTTCTACTTCCTGTTTTAAGGGTTGAATGAAGTGGCTTGTTGTATTGAGGTGGATTGTTGCAGCACCTTACCAAGCCCAAGAGGTCATTCACATATAAGGTATCACTGATATTCTGATCATTGTTTGGCTTTCTTTTCCCATTGTTTTCTGTCTTTGCTAAGCAGCTTGGCTTCAGTAGAACACAAAGATACACTTTTTGTTTCCATAAAATGTTACTACATAGAACTTTCAAAATAAGGGAAGACTGTGAGTAATACGTCAAGGGAAGCATGCTGCAGAGGGAGCTTGTGCAGCCCTCAGTGCAGGCCGACACTGGCCAACTCCTAGCTGGCTGATTAGCAATGCTATATCTTTGGAGATCTGAAAATTGGTAGTATTCCTCTGAAAAGGATGTGAAAAGATGCCCTCCCACAGATCTTCTCTGGAAGCTCAAAAAAATTTTTTAAGGTTAGAAGGAAACTTCATAGCACATTTAGCAGTTAATTCTACAAACCATTGATTGTAGCAAATTCACAAATTAATTAGCTTAAAACTAATAAGAAGTTGCTTTTATTCCTTTATAATGTCTTTATATATTCTATTTCATATTTATTTATTCTATTTGATATTTGCTTCATGCTTACAGTGAATAGGTCATGGGTACCTGTCATCCTAGAAATTTCCTAATTTAGACAATTTTTAAAGAACATGCTTGTGTGAAACATACCTATTGCCTCCTTCCACCTCAGTGGCAATTTGAATAAATAAATGTTTACATTTAAATTTCCGTTCTTCCTACTTTTGAAAGTATTTCTCCCTTGTCTCCATTTAAATGGTGAGAAACTCTACTTCGTTTGCATTTTGCCCCGTTTTAAAAATCTTTTATTTATTTATTTACTCATTCATTTGATACAGGATCCTGCTACACAGCTCAGACTGTGTCTCATCCTCCCCAGAGCTGGAATTACAAGCCTGCACCACCACACCTGCTTTCCACGCAGCCAGCACAGGATGTAGTACTGGGGATTGAACCCAGGTCCTTGCACTTTTATAGACAACTTTTATGAAGTTATTGTGATAGATAATTGATTGTGACAATTGGAGTAAGAAATGCTCAATTAAATTGGCTCAGCATATTTCTGCATGTAGAAGAATCACAATAGGGAGGGTTGTCACCAGGATGGTGAAAAGGGGCAGAGGAAGCTCCTTCTTTTCTTCAGAGGAGTCCAGCCTTCACCTTCACCTCCACCTTCACCTTGGACCCTGTCTCCTCGTCCCCAGAGGAAACACTTCAGCCTTTCATTGTACATCCTTTGCCTTCCTGATGTGGACTCGCACAGGACACTGCACTAAGCTCCAGGCCTTCCACCGGATCCTCCCAACCTGCAGTGCATAAGCAGTCCTTTGTACTCTTCCTCACCTGACACTGGGCAGCCACTGGGAGCCAATCTAGGAATTCTTATATGTTTATATATCGTGCATTGAATCTGTCTCTGCAGTGAATACTAAATACCATTATTGTTACTTTTAGTAGGTTTATAATCTTAATATTTTATAATCTTAGTACAGTCTCCTATGTTCTGAAACAACATTATTATGTATCCTGATGGAGGTCTATTGTCACATAATTTGGGGAGAAACTATGTCTGCTCCTTTCAACAGAGACCTTATGTACCTCAGCCCTGGACATTTTTTGTGCATGATTTGTCATTTTCTTCCATCAATTTCTTCCTTCTTTTCTGAATCTTGTGTGTCAGATTATGGACCAACTAGAAGAAATCTATACTTAACTCACTGTTCTCCTTTTTATATACCATTATTCATCATTTAATTAGCTACCCATTTGATCACTGTTTGGACTTACAGACTATTTGTTTTGTACAGTTCTGTCCATCATGTTTACAGAGCATTAGTGTATTTTTATACAATATACCGTGTTTATAAAATACTGTAATTTCTGCTGACTATACTACATAGTACTGTGGTTTTATGTTCTGTTATACATTGTAGTACTCCATGTAAGAGTTATAGGCAAACAAAAGTAAAGTCATCAAGTGGGAGATTTCTTTGATCATTTCTTTGTTCTGAATATTGGGAGTATAATTCCTCATTTAGCAACCAATTCATTAGATGACCTAGTTCCAGGGTTAAGTGACTGCTAAATAAGGAATATCTGTATATCACTCTAAGAGTTATTGTTTTTCTGCTTAAAAAGAAAGTCCTAACTTTTGTACTCTTGTTTTTGTTTTACTTGCTATCGTATTTTTAATTTTCAGAAGCTCTTTTTGTTTTCTCAGAGGACCTTTCACATACATCCAGCTTGAAAATGATAGATGTGTGTCTTCCTCCTAGCACCTCTGAAGATGCTAATGAGGTTGTTTCTCTATGTTCTCATGCTGTTTTGTCTGTCATCTGCTGTGTGTGATGTTAGCTTGGCTATAAATACAGCTGATGATCCTCGGCTATCTGCTCACATAAAAGAGGGATCATTCAGAAACTCAACAGTCATCAGCTCTTTAAGCAATTATTTTCTCTTTTATTAGCCAACTCACCAAGAATATTTCAGTATCTGTATGAATGGAATTAGCAGAGCTGCAGTTCTTGCTACAGCCAAGAAAGAGTAATCTTTGAGGATGTTAAGGTTCCCAGCAACATCCTACATCATGCTCTTATTAATATCAATATGGTATTTTAACCCTTCCATACAGTGTGCTCCCATAATCTCCACATCCTTGCTCCAGGGGATAAACTTCCACTTTTTGTACCTGAGGTGTAGGAGAGAATTTTTCCAAATAGGAAGGCTGATGTGTGGGAGTTAGAAGCTACTACTAATTCAGATTGTTAGCCAATTTGTTTTCAACCCTCCCATTTCCCTCACTCAGATGTACATGATGCTGCCAAGCGTTGTGTCTTTCTACCTCTGTAACACCGATCAAAATCTTTTCACTTCACTCATTGCTTGCTGACATCTTCCTACCTAAATCTGTCAGTCACTTACCATGTGTTCATGTTTCCAATATTTTGATGCCTTTATCTTTTCTAATGCTCTCTTTGTCCTAAGGGTTTAATTTTTAATCCTTTAATTATTTTAGTAAGATTTCAATGACTTAGAGATGAGCACACATGTTTGGACAACGATATTTAACATAAACTAAGGAGAAATTTTGAAGACATTAAGAGTGAGAGAACAATCAACCCACCAGTGAATAATGCCTTCTATACATTATCTATAATAGTCATTAAGTAATCACTTCAATAGCTTTCTACCTTTATATTTTACCACACCCCTACAGAAACAGTCAAATTTCAGTTTTAAAATCCCAGAATCTTTAAAGAGGTCATATGCAAATGAAGGTCATAAATAATGGCTTGTTGAGTTTCTGGATTCTCCCAGAGGAAGTTGAACAAAACAGTGATTCTTTGCTAATAAATATTTAAAACTGCTATTAAAATTATGAAGTTTAAGATGCCATAAGAAATTATAACAAGATATACATAATTTCTACTTAACGGTTAGACTGTGAACATTTCACTCTGGGTTCTAAATAAAAGGAGGACAAAAATGTAGAGAGCACATATACTTGATGTTTGAAAATAGGCATTTCATATGTTTTTAAAAAACGATAGGTCCTTCATCATTTTATCTTCTCACTTTTTAAAAAAAAACAAAACAAGTCATTGTAAGTTTTCACTTTCCTTTAAAGATCAGAACTTTCTTCCCCATTTGCATGGAGATTGAAATGTCAGAGGCAAAAGGCTAGTCATGAAAATCATCCCCACAGGAAACCCCAAATTTATGTGATATCCCATCCAGCATGACACTCCTTGGTTCTTGTGGGGCATTTCAATAAATTAAATTAAAGCCGTTGACCTTAGGAAATAAAATTTAAGTAAACAACAACATTAAGCAGCCTTGACTGACACAGGAGAATTATTGGGGCTGCAAATGTTTTCCCTATATTATTCTTTCATGATTTTCCCTATCAAAAGTTTGACATGCGCTTTCTACATTGGTTAGAAATGAGAAAACACAGAAAATGCAGAGAGGTTGTGATCTGATTATATTGCTAGGATATTGTTCATTTTGTCAAGAGGTCAGGCTGTAAATCCTAAGGCTGTCTAATGACCTCAGAACAACTCCCACCAATCGATGTGTGCACACAATCTATCTTTAAGCTCCCACACAGCAAGTTAAAACCTAAATGATGCTACCTTCTCTAGCCTCAAAGCCAGAGCTCCAATAAACACTTGTCAAAAGAAATAGCTCTTAAAGACCATCACATTCTCTAGCTAGCCATCTCTAAGGCTGGAAGGAGCAAGGCATGATCCAGCCAGATTCCAGAATTTTGCTCTGCAAAAATGTCTCCTCCAATTGTTCTGTGTGAGGGAGTTGCAAAGAGAAATTTGTTTTGACATGATGGTGCTGACTGTCTCAGAAGTAAAATATATTTTATTATGACAGCTAATTTGAAGACCTGCTGAC
This sequence comes from Octomys mimax, assembly GCA_002564305.1. Classification (NCBI taxonomy): domain Eukaryota; kingdom Metazoa; phylum Chordata; class Mammalia; order Rodentia; family Octodontidae; genus Octomys; species Octomys mimax. The sequence goes on from NDGM011247003.1 coordinate 5,108, forward strand.
TATATCCTAGAATAAACAGCTATAATTCATGATTAGAATGAATATTCTCATCTTATTTCACTTGATGTAAGGGGGTTATGCCTTACATCAAGGACGAAATCTTAAACTGATTCCTCTGAAAACATCAGTATCCAAAAGGAGAGGAGATACTTCATAAAGAGCCTAGATATGGCTGCCATATTACCTGCTAATGAGTTTAACTCTCTTCGTACACACACAAACACCCACACACACCACAGCAATATGAACATCTATGAAAATAAACAGTACAAAGATGGCATCTCCTTTATGAACATGATTTCCTCATATGCACAATGCTGAGACAGTCAAAAACAGCTCCTTCTCTCCTCATCACTCTCCATCCAGTGGTTACTGCACTTCTCAAATAGCTCTCCACCTCAGTTCTATGCTGTGTGCTTATAAAGAACTGTATCATTAGCAGATGTTTCAGAGGAAATATAATGCTTGCTTTCTCTGAAATTCAGGTACAAGCATACCCAGACTGGAATAACTTCACATAATTGAAGTAAAAAATGAACATATCTCCTGAAAGTTCTCACAGATTAAAAAGAAATGAATGCAAGCGTAGAGGAGTGGATGACAGAGAACATATAAACAAATGTTTCAATAGTGCACAGTAGTTGCATCTTTGTATTTGACATTTTAAATGACAGCACTAAGCAGTCCACAATGAAAGAACTAATTCTCATTTACAAGTAACCTACAAAGTATCTCTTCAAAACTCCTATACTTGCCAGGAAAGAAAACAAATTTCATAGGGAAAACTGATTTAATTGAGGTGTAGAACTCAGTCAAAGAGCAAAGTCAGGCTCCATTTCTTGTTTCTGACCCATTATTTGGTACTATGCAGTAATGTCCTGTCTTCCAACTTCTCTAAGAGACATCTCAGTCTAGGCAACAGTGGTACAGCTTTTGGCAGTGTGTGCTCTGTTTTCTGTTTTTCTCTGAAAGAGGTCCTGTACAGGATTTACAAGAAGGAAAATTTCTTGCCTTCACCAACACCTCTTCTCATTAAATAAGGCCCACTTATTGGCATTTCTGCCTGATACTGCCAGAGCTAGGTGATTTCCAGGTTTGGATGTAGAGATGCCAGCCAGTAAAATGGATGAGGACTTTTGTGAATCGGAGAGTTACAAGAGGGTTTTAACAGTTCTAAGTATTGTGTCTACACATAGCTGCATTCAATATCAGGAAATTAGACTGTCACAAGGGAGACTTTTCTTTTCTTTCTCTCCCTATTTTAGGAATAGAAACCTTGTTAAAGATGTAACAGCAACTTCTCTTTACATTCTATTGGCATAAGTTATCTGTGTGTCCACTTACAGATTTGTGATGGTAAAGGCCTCCTTTCTAAGAACTTATTGTTCAAAAAAGAAGCTTCAGGAAAAGGACTTCCAGAAATTTGCTCATCTCTAAAACCAATAAGACCATGGACACTGTCATTTGTCATTAGAGCTCTCCCTCAATTGCAGATATTCAAGGCTGCAAAGATAGATGAAGAAAGAGAGAGCCATTCATAAAATTCAAAAGTAAAATGGCAGAATGTATCAACTGCAGAAAAATAAAATGGATATGATACTATTATGGACAGTCAGTCAGATAATTCTGGGCCCCCAAAGAAGTCAGTGATGATAAGAACACATGACTGCTGTGGCTGGAGGCACATTCACAGAAGGCCAGACCTCAAGATAAACTGTACTTACCTATTTCCCCAAAGGATAAACAATAATGATAGATATTCAAAATAGGCATCAATCACTTGAGTGGGTAACCAAGATTTTCTGATGCATTTCTTTTTTTATTTTCTTTAATTTCTTAAAAAGAGTACAAATTAGAATTAAAACAGAAAAAAATTACAAGTGATACAGAATTTCACCTAGCAAAGTAATATGAATTTCACAGTATTTGTTATAACACATAGTGTTGTCTTCCAGCCAGTTATTCATGTTATCAAATATATGCATGTAAAATTTGAAGAAGAAAAAAGGAAAGAAATGTATACAAATTAAGAAAAGAAAAAGATAATAATTTGTTTTGTTTCTTTTCTTCTGACCCATTTCAAGGATTCTTATTCATTCCATGTTCACTTGCTATGTGACTTGCTACCCCACTGGATTATAATACCTAAGAAACTGTACTTATAATTTTATTGATGTTTGTAGGTTTGTTCCTCATTGTACCTTCCTCATGATTTTGTACTCACATCACGATTTTGCACTAGAAAAATTCCTTTGAGAAGTGTGCTCATGGGCAACCCACTTTCTGGGTCCCATCCTGTCTCTCGCAGGCAGGAGCTGTCTCTCCCTCAACAAAATTTCCTACTCTTAGCCTCCACTATTCCTCACAATTCATTCTTTGATTTAGGAGAATCCACACTCAGTGTATCAGACATCTAGCAGGTGAGGAGTTATATTTACTGCCCCTAAATCATTGCAAGTCTTGTATCAGTACTGGCCTCAGATTCATAAATAACTCCTCCATAGATTTTTATAACATATTATAAAATAAGCATATTAATCTCATGAATATACTTTTATAGGATTGAAAAAGGTGATATTTGTTTCCCATCTTTAAGTTCACATTCATCAAATTTCCTGAAGTACACTGTAAAGTCATACCAATGTGAAATATCTCATTAGTAGAAAATTTTTATTGTGCTATATTTTTAAGTGATAAAAGTTTCAATGTGTTGAATGCTAATATGCTTAACACACCTATGCACTCATATACAAACTTTCTTTGGCACATCTTCAATTGAAACTTTACTGGCAATTTCAAGTTAAAAGATTTGGGTCTCTTTTCACCTCTAAGAAACCAGAGGTCTTGGGTTTTATTGTATACCAAGCAGTCTGGTGACTTAGAAGAGAAAAATGCAGTGAAATCAGGAAGCTCAAGACAAAGCCTCTATGAAAATATTGTAAAATATTGTGATCGCATAACAACTTCTTAGAACCTTCATACTCAAAACATGGTCTGCGCGGCAGCAGCAGTAGCAGCTCCTGGTGGTTGTTAGAAAGGCAGAACCTCTCGCCCCATCATGAGAACCACTGAGTCAAAATCTGCATTTAACAGGATGCCCAGGTGATTCACGTGCACATTAAAGTTTGAGAAGTGCAACCTTTGAAGACTCCCAGCCGGAAACGTCACTTTGCTGAGAAGGAAGCGATGTAGGAAAGGGTAACTGACGCAACAAGAGCGCTTTGGTGAAGTAGAGGCTAACCCTGAAACTGTTCTGAATTTAATGCTGTGCTGTGTTTTTAAAGTCCCTAAAATTGCAAGTACAAATTGAAGAGATGCAAACATAACTAGCCCAATACCCTGAGAAGGTGGTAGAGATCTAAAAATGGATAGGATTATAAACATGGATTCCCATTTGAAGGAAATTCATCTGTAAACTAGGCTTCCAGTGGATGCCCATAACTTTTAATTGGGTCTTTGTTTTACTCATGCTTTCCATCCCCAAACATTTGGAAGACATGCTGTTTTTCCAGAATTGGCCAGGATTGTTACCAGTATATTTTAAGAATATTGATGTGATATTTCTTTTGGAAAGGGTATTTAATTACAAAGCTAAAGGGAGGAGAAAAGTACTTGAATTTACAGAATGGCCCATGTGGGGTTTACAAATCCCGGATTTTATCAGTAAGATTGAGTGAGAGAAAAATCCATATTAGCAGTGACTTAAACAAGTTCAAGTTTCTTGCCATATAAATGTTTGTGTCCAGGGAGGGGCGTTAGAGAAAAGACCTATTTTTTTCTCAATGCCCTACCATACTTACCAATATAATTACCATATACAGCACAGCATGAAGGAAAAGTAGAAACATTATCCCTTTTTTGATGATTTTCAGGAAATTGAATTCAACACTTCTACCTACTTTCGTTGATCACAGCTTAAGTTATCTGACTAAACCCAGGTGTAAGAGAAGTTGGGTACACTAGGCTTTGTTTGGAGGGACCACATGCCCAATATAACAAAAAAGCCATGTAGCAAGATTTTACCTTCTACTTAAATTAGATAATTTTTGATGAATGTTTGTTGATCACTAAGTGTGATTTGCTCATCATTCTTCTCCTTTGTAGTATACAAGAAGCAAGAAGAAGAGAGAGGGAGAGAGAACAAAGCCTCTGTTTCTATAAACTCTTGGGCCCTGGCCAACACAGAGCTAATCTGTAGAATTTCTTCCATGAGGCCTGACCCTCTGTTGATGCGTGTTCCTGGATTTCTTTGTAATTCCTCTTAACCTCTACATGTATGTCCTTACATTTGTAACAAGAAGTGGATTGAGGCAATGGACAATTGAGACTTCCTAAGTATTTCTTAATGATAAAACACATTCTGTCTGGCACCATCAAAATCTAGAATTTGATGTTCAATGTCTGGCTCTTGAGAATAAATAGTTGACTACCCCATCCATTATCTTTGTGACACATTTAAAGAGTGTGTTTGCATCCACAAGAGCTAAGCACTAAAGTCTGTTCCATTCTCAGTCTTCATTGCTCCAAATCCATTAAAAGCAGGATAGTGTTGGAAAAATACAATGGTTAATGTTTTTAAATACATTTTCTGCCACAACAAACTAAAATGTGAGAGGTTCATTTTAATGTCAAGAGCCATTCCTTTTCTTGTACAGGATAGTCAAGGTCTCTTTTAGATACACGTGCTTTGGAGATTTGGAATTCTCCCTTTCCCACCAAACAAAGGTATTAATCGGTCTTCTAGTAGGTACAGGTTGCAAGTTTTCCTTTGATTTAGGGACTCTAATAACCCTTCCTTATATAGTTCCTGATATTCACATGGAAGGTATTGAGAAGTGACATGTCATAGCATTGTCCTCATTCCAAGAAGCAAATGAACTTCTCTGGCTAGAAAACAGAAGCATGGGTATAAGGATGTGTGAAAAAGAAATAGTCTCTTCATTCTAACAACTCAAGAGTAATATTCCCTGAGGGAAGTTAGAAGCTATGTGGATGGTGTCATGACATACTTCACATTACATTTAGTTCAAAACTTGCATCCTTTCGACCAGGTTTTGTCTTGTATTCTTGAAATTATCTACATCATGATTGAAGTAACTAAAATAGAATCTGATCTGGGGAAGGAAAGAGGCTTGTCTATTTTTTTCCAGCTCTGAAACACTGAAATTGGAATGATTAAAATGATATTTTATAAAGATTAATCTCTCCTAGGTAAGAAAAAGCCAAGTGTTAACATTCCTATTAAAACAACATGAAAAATTTTAAGTGTCTATGTCAGTAAGTCATCTTTCACATGTACTACAACTCAAATGCATTTAAAAACTTCTTTCAAGCATTTATCGAGGTAATTTAGAGCACCTGTCTCCTGGGTGGAATTTTTCTCATTTCTTTAATGACACTGGCCTTCCTAATGGATTCTGGAGTACACTTAAGTATATAACCCTTTGATTCCACACTTTACCTACCAACCGGTGCTCTTGACACCTCACCCTTAATATATATAAAACAAACTCTGCCATCTCTGTGGAGAGCAGATTCTTGCCCTCTCCAGTCCATGAATAGTGCTGTGTAATCACAGCAGTGATATTGGACTCTGTCTTCCATTATCCAGTGTTCCACTCAACAACTCCATCCTACTTCCAAGGGCTCTCTCATATCTGCGTCTGCATCTATATTCACTGCAACTCAGTCTTAGTGGTTGTCAAGTTTGGGGCCACTTCCTTATGACCGAGTATGGCTATCAGCAGTAGATAGTCCAAGGCATGACCTAGAAAATGTC
>NDGM011247024.1:5038-16256 GCA_002564305.1 Octomys mimax
CTCAGGCCCTTGTGCTTGCCAGGGAAGCACTTATTCCACTGAGCCATCTCCCCAGCCCAAGAACCTTGTTTGTATCTATCTTTATCAACAATAAGAAAAGAAGAAAAGAAGAATGGACACATTAGGGCTGGTGAGGTAGCTCAGGGGACTAAGCATCTGCTTAGACAAGCTCAGGAATTGGATTTGATCCCTGGTACCACAGGCCACACCAGCCCCACCCTTGAGTGTGTTGAACCATTCACAGAGACCCGGCATAGTGGCACATGCCTGTAATCCCAGTGTTGGAGAAGCTGTAATCCCAGTGTTGGAGAAGGAGGATCACTATGAATCTGAGCTGCAGTGAGACCTTGTACCAAATAAATAAAAATAAATTTTAAAAATGTTTTAAAAGAATGAACACATTGCTCCTTCAGAAGCCTTAACCCATAAAGAAAGCCCATTACTTCTGCTCATGGGCCAGAACTCAGAAGTCATATCAGGTCACAGCTATCTCAAGGGAAGAAAATAAAAATGATTTAAGAAAATAGCTAGCAGTCAAGGTAGGTTTCTCTCTACTCATGTTATAGGCTTAGTGGTTTATCAATTGTCATCTATTCATTTAGTCAATGTTTCTTTCACATCTATTATATGTAGACCTTATGCTGGGAACCAGTCATAAGTGATGAATCTCCACGCCTCTGAGCATGTGTCTTCATTTCTGCTGAGCTCCATGAGTCTCCAATCTAACAGAGAGTCTAAAGAAATATTCAGTTATATTCCAGGGTAATTTGAGCTGATGGATCACATATAAAAAAGAGAGCTGACAATGTGTTAAAGGGATAAGCACAAAACTCCAGGGAGACGGTGTTTAGGCTGAGACCTACAAGATAGAAGAGAGTTGTCCAGATGGAGGAGGGTGAGTCCTAGACTATGGGCCGTCTCAGGGCGCAGCCCAGCCTGCAGGGTGTGGGGGAGGGGCTGGTGGGGGCCAGTCTTGCACTGCAGAGTCCTTGGAGATGGTTCTGCCTTTGGGGGTGGAGCACATAGGCCAGGAAGATATCCAGAAATGGAGATGCTAGACTCTAAGGGGTACAGTAGCTTTCTATTGCTGCTGTAACAAACGATAACAAACTTAATGACTTAAAAGAATACAAATGTATTTTATGACAGTTCTTGATGTCAGAAGTCTAAAATGAGGGTGGATGGGCTAAAATCAAGGTATGGGCAGGGCTACATTCTTTCTGGACTCTGGAGGGGAGCATGAATCTGTCCTTTTCAGCTTCTTGAGTCTGCCACATGCTCGGGTCCTGCTCTCTTCCCATCAGCCATATCCCTCTTTGCTCCTAACCCTGTCCCCTTCCCCAATCCTAGCACTCCTGTTTATAATCATATGCCATTTAATGGTGGAAACACATCTGAGTGCTGCATTGACAAGTGGTTTCATGGTGACAAGGAGGGCAAACTGTTTCATGTTAATTTTTTTATAAATAGAACATATTCTAAAATATGACCAGAAAGGTAGTATAGTAAATACATAAGCCAGTAATACAGTTGGCTTTGTTTATATCAAGCATTAGGTTATGTATATAATTGTGTACACTGTCATTTTATATGACCAGCCATATGGTTGGCTTGTCTATACCTGCCTTACACAGACATGTGAGTAATACTTGCACTACTATGTTAGGAAAGCTACAGTGTCACTGGGCAATGGAATGTTTCCGCTGCATTGTCATCTTCCATCTGTCACTGATGTGAATGTCATTATGCAGCACATGCCTTACTTACAAGGACTCTCATGATTACATCGAGCCCACCAGATAATCCAGGATAATATCCCCATCTCAAGATCCTTAATCACATCTGCAAAGCCCCCTTTGCCATGTAAGGCAACACAGTCACCAAGTCCTAGGATTAGGGCATGAGCATCTTCAGGGCCCACTATCTGGCCCACCACAGCTGGTCATTTGTGAAGCAGCCACCCAGGGAGCACTCAGACAAGAACAGGAGCATCTGGGCAGATGGTCCTCACTCAGTGACAGGGGCCAGATCCTCAGCCGTGGAAGGAAAGGTGGCAGCAGCCAGCAGCAGGAAGCCCATCGCAGGACCAGGCTCCTGCCGTGGACATCTGTTTTACCTGCCCTAAATCCCTTCTCCCTATTCAGAGAACTGTACCCAAATTTTCCTTATGGAAACACTTCTCTAAGTCTTAAACCTGGTTGGCTGGTGACCCCGTTAAACCCAACTGAAGCCTTTCAGCCTCTGATGTAGAGTTGAGCACTGCCCAAGACAGACCTTTCTTGGAACTTATTCCAGAGCTTTCAGGCAAGAATTTGCTGTGCAGGGCCACCTTTGGGAGAAACCTTCTGCAATGACACAGGTAAAAGCAGCCTCCAATAATGGAAAGAGACCGTGATGCTGAGAGTTTGCATCTAGCTATGCCTACAGCCTACCCTGGATTTCCCAATTATGAGAACCAAAAGAAAATGGAAATCCAGCTTAATCCCATTTCTAGCAGTGGCAATCAGGTAGATGCTGATGAACCCAGCCCCTGGCCCTGGTGTCAGGCTGCATGCAATATCTTTTCTTTCTTCCCCAGTCTTCTCCATCTGTACTGATTCATTTTCTGTTCCTATAACAGAACACACAAGGCTGAGTTCTTCATAAGGAAAAGAGGTTTCTTTTTTTTTTTTTTTTAAACATTTATTTATTTATTGTGTGCGCAGTCCCTGTGCTTTGCCACGCTTGTTCCAAGTAAGTGCTTTAGACCACTGAGCCATCTCACCAGCCCCAGGAAAAGAGGTTTCTTTGGCTCACAATTCTGGAAGTTCAAGAACTTGGTGGCAGCATTTGTTTGGCTCTGGAGAGGGCTTCTGGCTACATCACCACATGATGTATGGAGGGAGCTTGTGGGTTAACTCAGTTGTTTAAGCACCTGCTCTGGCAAAAACAGTCAGACTCAGGGTACTGCAGTTCAATGCCCAACTCCACCTGCCTTAGCAGACCTTCCCTTAGGCAGCCTGAAGCATCCAAAAAGAAATCCTGCACATGATGTGTGGTAGCATGGTGGAACTATCTGAAAGCAAGAGATCACATGGCAAGACGTGAAGATTCAGGAATCAGGAGTACTAATTTTATAACCTGCTGTCTTAGGAACTACCATGTTTCCTGGAAAATAAGTCCTACCTGGTCATTACCATGGCGATGGCCAATGTTATGCAGAAGATTACACCTCACTATTCTCTTGCTTGGTAGAAAGTCTATAATGGCAGGTAAGGCTGAGGTAGGCTGATTGGAGCTGGCATTTTTTTCATCTCTAGCTTTCAGGGCTGATTATTTTCTAATTAGGTCTTATTTTGGGGGGAATGTGGTAACTGAAATTCCTTAAGAACTACATTCTTGAGGCCAACCTGATAGCTCAGTGGACTGAAGCGCCTACTTAGGCAGAGTGCAGCAACCAGAGTTCAATGCCCAACATGCTGTGCCAACCCTGCCCATGGGGCACACCAAGACAGCAATTGAGAATGGATGTGGTGGTGTGTGCCTGTAATCCCAGCACTTGGGAGGCTGAAAACAGGAGAATCGTAATGAGTCCCATCTATGTAGTGAGACCCTGTAGACCTGTAGACCCTGTCCTAAATACAGAAAAAAAATAAAAATAAAATAAAATAAAGAACTACATTCATTCTTTCCAAGGGGGCTCCTCCAATAACCCAGTTACCTTCCATTAGGCCCCATCCTTTAATGGTGTCATCGTCTCAGTACCACCCTACTGGAGACCAATCTTCCAGCACATAAGTGCTTGGGGGACACAATCACCACTCCCAAGCCATGGTGCAGGCCTCCAAGACTGCTCCATGTCACCTTCCTCAGGAAGCCAGCCCTGCTTCTGACCCTTCATGCACCCATCTTCACCTGAGCCAGCCTTAAAAGCTTAATCTCTCAGGGTACCACCTCCCCCAGGGTGGCTCTCCCGAGTCCCCTCAACTTTCCCATCCTTTCACCTCCTAAATAATGAGCTATCCGTCCTTGTTCTAGTCGCTTGCAGTCCCAAGAACATGAGCTTACATTAATCTGCCAGAACCAGATGCCAAGCTGCAGGAGAGCTAACAGCTGCCACCTGAGATCAGGGAAAGAAGAGTAGTATTGGCCTTTCTCCAAAGGTTGTTGTGCTCTGTTCTGGACAAGGCCCCAAAAGTCAGCATGGGGCTTCTCACCCTGTATCTTCCCTGCAAGCCCAAGGTCACCCCTTGGTTCATCAGACACCACAACAGAGAGTCAAGAAGTATCCCTGAGGGTGTCATATCTGAGTCCATCTGTGTCACTGGCCAACAGTCACAACATCTACTTGAAGCCTTGCAGAGACAGGGCACGCAACCCCTGCCTGACAAATCATTCTCTTACTGGACACTGCATCCAGCTCTACCTACTAATCTAAAGCTTTCTTCCATCCTTCCAAAAGGGCCTGGCTAAGTAGCTTCCCCAACCCACTCTTCACCCTCAGCATTCACTGGCTATGCAAGGGGTTGATACCTCAAGTTCCCCATCCTTCCACCCCTACTCACATTTTCAAGGGCCCCTCCCTCATTCCAGTCATTCTCTGAGGAATTCTCAAGATGATCACCCAGCTCTAAGACAGAAAACAAGGTTCCAGAATCTCTAGAGTCCTTGCCCTCACCCCAGCAAGCATAAGGCAGGAGGTACTCCCCCAATACCATGCTTGGAGCTGCTCCTTTAGGGCTGTTAGGGCTCAGCGTAGACTGAGGTAGCAGCAAGAAGAGTGCACCTGGGTTGTGGTCAGGTAATCCATCCATTCCTCTCCTACCTGATACTTACCCTAAAGCCACCAGGTTAGAGCATGTCTTGCCAGAGAGGCTTACAGTTATGCCCAGACAGCCTGAGAGACGTGACCTCATGTTGGAATTAGTATTGACCTTCGCATCCAACTTCCACTCTTCCAGGTTTCCAAAACACCTGTCATCTCTTTGCTACCTATGGATGAGCCGGGGAAGGAGAAAGCATGTCTGAGATCCTGTTGGATGCTGCGGCCTTTTCCAATTCCCCTTAAGACTGTGTTCTTTACCTTTAAAATAAAAATCATAATCTTTCCTTCTGTTTCCCCTGTCTTGTACTGCAAAGCTTCAAGCTGATTTCATTCCAGGACCTCGTTCTTGCTTCTCAGCCCATGAGGCTTAGGTGAGAAGGCTCCACCTCAGCTCGAGACACAATGCCCCACATCATCTGGTTCCTCAGCTGCAGTGTTTGGGGCTTTTTCCCAGGGCTCTTGGTGTCTCCTTCAGTGATGCCATCCCCAAAAGGGTAAAGAAGCAGAATCTGCTGTACCCCTAAATGAGGACAGCACAGAACAGCAGCACCAGGAAACAGACATGCGCCCTGGTGCTGGCCTCCTGTCTTCTGGGTGCAGTCTCCTCTCTGGCTGAAGCAGCCCCTTGGGAGACTTAGTTAGAGAAGTCAATAAATTCTACTTTTCCTTAAGCCAGTTTGAATCCAATTACTGGTGCAACAGCAAAGACTTGACAAATACAGTAACCCCAAAATGGAACCAAAATATCACATGTGCCACAAGGGAGAAAAAAAAAATGAGAAAGCATTAACATTTTAATAGTAGTAATTAAACAAACAGGAAAACAATCAAATTAAATAAGAACATTTTACTTATCTAGAAGGCAGTACTTAAGGGGAAATTATTCATTTAAGGAAGAATAGTCCAACTCACAGAAACGAGGACTGGAATGGTGGTTGCTAGGGGCTGGGGAATGAGGGGACTAGTGAGTTGCTTGTCCACAGGTATAAAATTTCAATTATGCGAGAGGACTTGGGGTGGGGGTAAAGTTTAGTGACAGAGCATTTGCCTAGCATCTGTGAGGCCCTGGCTCCAGTCTTCAACATCATTTAAAAGAAAAACCCTACAGACAAATTAGATCTGCTATACAACATGTTGCCTACAGATAACCATGCTGCACTGGGCACCTAGGATTTTGGTCAGTAGGCAGAGTTCATGTTGTGCTCTTATTACAGTAATTTTTTAAAGCTAAAAACATCCTACTGACCTATAGAGATAAAAAGGTAGGGAAGAAAATGGCAACTGTTGAAAATTTGAAGACAGGGGAGCCTGAGGAGAAAGAGCTTGCTAGAGTACGCTGGGTGCTCCCCCTCTGTGACTGTGCCCAACCACGGAACACCCGGCACACAGTGTGGTCTGAGACCCGCTCATCCAAGAGAAGACATTGATGCTTGTAAGGAAGCTCCAAATTCCCACCACACACACTCCACGTCTCATCACATAGTTCAGTCAGTGAAAACTTGTGAAGTGTCTTTGGACTACCGTGCACTCTGATGGCACTGGGATCACACTGTGCAGTCACTACATGAGCAAAGTGGAAATCTGTGCTAAAAATCAGGGACAGTGACAATGGGGACCAAGCTAGAAGCCGCTTCCATCTATGACCTCTTTGGGGTCTCCTAGCATATGGTAGAAGTCTAAGACTGATGGACTAAAGCAACAATGTATGTCATATAGGGAATCTACACCCTCTAGCCTCAGGACCAGAAATCCACAGGACCAGAGAATGTCTGTCTGAGACCAGTATGCCACAGTGCCTAAGACTAGCACATTCTCTGTGCCTATGACCAATGCACCCTCCACAAGACCACTGGACCCTCTCTCTGTCCATAAGACCAACATACCCTTTACCCTTCAGAAACAGAATGCCCACCATTCCAAAGAGCAGCATACCCTCTGGTCCCAGTAGAAGCATATCTCTTGTCCTTAGGATTGGCAGGGTCTCTGCTCTTGATTAAAGCACTAACAGCCTTGCCTGAAACCCATCAACACTTGCATAAATAAGAATAAATCCCCTGCAGATAATTACGTAACCTCTACCCACCAGTTCAAATGAAAAGAAAGTCCTTTGCAAATCTCTAAATAACATTCAGCAACTCTGCACCTGATGGAAAACACAAAGAGCTCACAGCCCCAAAATGTGACCCTGGACCCAGTCTTGCCACAGCAGAGTAGGGGACCACTATCCTGTGAGCACCCAGGGTCAGACTTCAAACCTACACAGGTTCCTGCCCTCCTAATTGTCCCCTGACCTCTTTTAGGGAAGCAGTGCTGGTCACCATCATTCACATGAGACAATGGCAACCAGGAGAAGAGGAATTCCCTGTGATGCAGAGTGGAGGACTTGAACCCCTATCTCTCTGTCTCCAGAGGCTATCCGACCTCATCTTGACACCCTCACCAGGCAAGAAACAAAAACTGTCATCCTTGCCAGCCAGGAACATTCATTAGGCAGAAGCAGAATCAAGCTCCCCAACAGACAGATCTTCACTGCTGCACGAAGAAGCCAAAATACCGCTCCCTGGTATCTGCAGAGCGGGGTTGCAGGGACTCCAAGGAACAAAGTCACTCACACTCTTCCCTGACATCCTCAGAATATATTACAGCACTCTGGGAACAGCCTCCTTAGCCCCATAAATAATTGAGAAACCGTGTGTCCTGTGGCATTTCTGCTGAAATCATCGCTCACCCACGCACTCTGTGCTTCCAGCAGAGCCAAAGAAATTCTCACTTTTTTTTTTTTTTGGTAATGCAGCCTTTTGTTGAAATTTGGTTCTGAGTTTTGCATTCACCTACTCAGTGCCCTGCCATGACGTAGGCAGTGAAATCCAGAGTTAGGGTACTCACAGCCCTGTCCTCAAGGAGTTCAAGACCTTGTTCTGAACAAGGAGACAAAGACCTGAGAGACCATTCAAATTGCCACAAGGTAAATTATTTACCAGAATTATAGGGAGATAGAGATCAGGAAGGGTGCTGAATAGGCAGACAGGTCTGGCAGGTCTGTATCTCGTAGGGTAGGGAAGGATGGAGCTGAATTCTATACCCTCACAGCTAGATGAGGTGGGAGGCAAGAAGGAGGGCAGTCTAATGGTAGAGGCAGCCTAATGGTCAGCCATGTGGCTGCTCTGTCCCCACAGAACTTCAGCAAAGCTCACAAGGTCACAGCATGACCAGGTTGTTTGTAGAGATGACGAGGCACAAGGGTGAGCTCATAGTCAAAAGCCAGCCTGAGGCGAGAGGTGCAGAGATGAGAGCTGAGAGCACAGAGCAGGCAAGTGAGGCACATGCAGACCCCAAGGACAGCCCTAGGCCAGAACAGGTTGTCAGCCTGGAGAGGGGTAGCCAAATTCATCACCATCTTCCAGGGGCAGATGGCTCTGAGAAGCACCCAGCAGCAGAGGATGGTGAGATGGGTGAACATACAGTGACTGGCTCTGGGCTGGGGTGAGAGGCCTGGAATGAGACTGACGGTACAGGTGGAACTGGGAGAGCGAGGAGGAGGTTGCCATGTAGAAAAGGAGACATTTTAGACTGAAAAACCCGAGAATGGGGAACATCTGCTGTCTTGGCTTCCTAGCCTCTTTTCCGATCTTTATTTAGTAACCACACCCTGATTCTCCTCTAGGGCAGTGATGGTGAACCTTTTAGAACTTCCAGTAATATAAACAGCTCCCTTCACCATGTGTGCCGCAGGTTCACCACCACTGCTCTAGTGAACGCCCACCCTTGGTCTCTATGGTATGAACACCATCCTCTCAGGTGCAAGAGTGGATCTGTGACACAGCCTTGACCAGTCAAGGCACCCCATTCCCCCAGCCAGTGGTTTAGTGATGGACATATGACCAACATTAGCCAATGAGAGCCTTCGCTGGACTACCTAGGAAAGAGGTGTTATCTAGTGGTCACTCTAAAGGAATGCCCATCTGAGAGTGGAGCCCACAGACTGAGAAGCATATTCTTATTTGCATACCTACAGTTCCCTTTACCGCTGAAATTTCATTACACAAGCCAGTAACTTCCCTTTTTCTTTTTTAAGCTAGTTTATCACACCTGTGACCTCAGATGGAAGATGGCCAGTGTGTCCAGGAAAGGAGACGTGTTCGCAGTGAGTGGGCTGTGATAGGAAATGAAATTGTGTTGATGAGTCGTGCCAGGGTCAAGCAGGGCCATAACAAGACACTGGCATGGGCTGCGCAGCCTGGAAAGGACTGTGAGCAGAGGAATGGTATTCTCAATATATGTATGTGGACTCACTCTGTTTATCTGAACGTGTTTAAAACCTAGAAAGATTTCCCAAGCAGGGTGTGAGCCAGACATTTTTCTTCTCCAGTTTTGCAGCATGGAGGTGCTATCCAAGGTACTGAGATCCCCAGGGGGCTCTTCCAAGAAAGGGAGCAGACTGAGCCTTGTGGGAGGAGATTGGCATGCCAGCTCATGCATTTGAAATGCCACCTAGTTCCATACCCTTGTGTCTGCACAAGTGGAAGCAGGCCTGTACTGTCTCCATGTTCCCAGAGGAAGGGAGGAAAGTCTATCTGTGTATGATATACCCTACAGCCAATCTCAGGACACACACAAATCCTTTGTTTTTACTTCTGCCCAGCCTGATAGAACAAGGAACTGATGAAGCTTATAGACATGGTCACCAGGCAGTGAGTTATTTATACTACAGGGTTGGTGGCTTATAGCCTTTGAAATATCCAAAACACTGACACATTCTTATAGATTTGTTAGTAATTGGCATCAGTGTCCTTCATACTTCACTTGTCTCTGTCTCCAAGTCCTTTGTCAGGGGATTTTCGAGTCCTTTTCATTAAATGAGTAAGGTATATTAATCCTTTCCTTGACTTCTGCCATGACCTTATGACTCTTTGTCCAACAGAATGTGGTCAGAAGTAGTAGTGGGCCTTTCTTGACAGAAGTGTATACTCTTGTCACCTACTGCCTCCACCATGACCATGAGGAGAGCATCCAACAGCAAGCCTACTGTAGAGGGGCACCCCGTGTCTCTACATGTCTTATCAACAGAGGCCAAATCCCACTGCAAAATGAAAATGCAGGTACTTTGTTTAAAAATTTTAAGATAGCTATGGCAAATCATTTAACTGACTACACTCCCTTCTTCTGAGCAGGGTCCTTCCACACCCAGGATTTCAGTCCTGGTAAAGACAGTAACAGCTTTTATTTTAGATCAGGGATCAGTTAATGATGGCCCTCAAGCCTGTACATTCCACTGTCTATTTCTGTATGGTTCTAGAGCTAAGAATATATTTTTCATTTTTAGATGACTCAGAAAGGATATTATTTCATGATATATGAAAATGGCATTAAATTAAAATTTCAGTGTTCAAAAAGTTTTATGGAAAACCAGCCATTCTTATTCATTTGTCTCATCTGTTGCTGCCTGCCTTTTGACTGCAGCAGCTGAATTGTCATCCCAGCAGAGACAGTCTGCTCCGTAATGTCTAAAACATTTGCTTTCTGACTTTTGCAGAAGTTTGCTGATCCTGTTCTAGACTAAACAAAAGATTCATCAATCAATTCCAGCCTAGGTCAGCAGAGTACTGACTGGCCATGGGCCTGTGAGAATGAATACTGTTGGATATTTGGGTATGCTTCTGGGCCTGGAGCTGTGTGGAATGTCAGGAACTACCTGACCAGGCTTGTTAGTGTCTCAAAGAATAACATGTGGGATGATTTCAGATACTCATAGAGGATCCTGAAGTGACATTAAACCATGTCATAAGGAATCACGGCTCTTTTCCATACTCCTTTGTTCCTTTTGAATTTCATTAAGGAGGGAGTCTCCACCTGGTGCTGGTAAGTCTTTAGTACTTTTATTCTGGCAGTTCTAAAAACGCTCCATGGGCACATCAGGTAATGATATCCTTCTAGAATAAAATGGGTGTTTGTGTTCCTTGTATTTATTTTTGTTATTTGCCTTCTATTTCTGGCAAGCAATACTCATCTTTTATCTGTGCCAGTGTTTTGGCTTCCTTTTTAAATGCAATTGTTTATGTAAAAGTTGTGAGTTTGTATTAGAAAATTTTAAATGGTAATTTATTTTAATAAAAATAATGAGTCAATCATTATGCAAATGTAAAAAAATGTGAGAAGCAACCACAAAGGAGGTGGACAAATGACTGAAGCTTGGGAATTACTGAGAGAAATGAGGTTTGAGAATTTGGCTTTCTATGACTGCAGGGTATAAAGCCAAGCAATTAGACCTGGACAACATTCTCTGATATAAGCTCTGTCTCTGTGGTTTACTACTGTATAGCCTTAAAGAAGTTTCTTTAATATTTGATATTTAGACAGATAGTGAGGTTAAGCTCAACTGCCTATGTTGTAGGATAATAACAATAAGCTTCTCTT